>OMKP01079953.1:0-14563 GCA_900302375.1 Bathygadus melanobranchus
TGTGTGTGTGCGTGTGTGTGTGTGTGTGTGTGTGTGTGTGTGTGTGTGTGTGTGTGTGTGTGTGTGTGTGTGTGTGTGTGTGTGTGTGTGTGTGTGTGTGTGTGTGTGTGTGTGTGTGCTCACCTGCGGTCAGCCCAGCACAGTCTGCAGCGCTGTCTTTGTGCACCTTGCACACAAACGTGTACATCTCCATCTCCCCCATGGAGCAGTGGCTCGGCTCCAGGCCGTAGGTCTAACACAACAGAGAGCTTTCATCACGTAAGGGCAAGATGTAAACTGAATAAAGTCATTGGTTAATGGATGGTAAATGGATTGCATTTATATAGGGCTTTTATCCAAAGCGCTTTACATTGCCTCACATTCACCCATTCATGCAAACATTCATACACCGACGGCGGTGTCAACCATGCAAGGCAGCAACCAGCTCGTCGGGAGCAGTTTGTCAAAATGTTCTACTGTAATTATAATACATATGGAAAAATATATCAATGTCAAATAAACAAAGAATATGTAAAAGGTGTGCAAATGGAGATAAGGATATGTGACGCACGAAGATGTACGATTCCGTTACGCATGTTAGTTATGCAAATATAAGATAAGATGTTGATAAACTCACCTGAATTTCGAATCCAAACGATTCATTGTCTTGCTTCTCCAATATGAACGTTGCCCTTTGAAAAGCAGAAATAAAGTTGACACTGAAATGCGTTACGCTACTGACTATATATCAGCTGAAAGTATAGAGCATAGTAAACACAGACACCTACCTCTGGGGGTCCGCGTAATCCACCAACAACTTCTGCTTTGTCTGCAGAAGCAAAAAAAGCAAAATCACATTTTCACATTCACAAATAACGTTACTTTTGTGAAACACTTTTTGCTGAAACAATATTTGACAGTACAAGTGCATACACAGACAATATACATTCAAAATTAGAGATAAATAAAATAAAGGCAGGAAATGGCCCTACACGAATACTACTACTACTACTATTATTATACTAATACTACTACTACTACTATACTACTACTATATTAATACTATACTAGTATACTGTTACTACTACTATAACTATACTACAACTACTGCTATACTACTACTACTTCTACACTAATACTACTACTATACTAATACTACTACTACTACTATACTAATACTACTACTATACTACCACTATTATACTAATACTACTACTACTACTACTATACTACTACTACTATACTAATACTACTACTACTACTATACTATGTGATAAGTGTCTGTATTATTGTCATTGTATTGTGTTGCTGGTTGCTGATGTTGTGTGTATGCTGGTCTCTCACCTGTTTCCATCCCCTGGGCAGAGTGCCCGTACCGGGCTGTGGTCCGTCAGCTCTCCCCTTCATAGCGCGCCAGCTCCACAGATGGCCTTTCTTCCTCAGAGAGTTGTCCAGAACACACCCGTCCTGGCGGGACGGGCCGTTGAGGTTGGTGGTGGACTGCATGGTTAGACCAGATAGTTTCTTATCACTGAGCTCAGAGGACCACCACGTCCCTCCCTGCCTCCTGACGTGTCTGCTGTACTGATGAACCGCTTGGGTTCACAGAGCGCAGCCTTTTGAGTATCAAAGCGGAAATCCAGGTCATGTGACGCATGTGGTGTACCTACCGCTGCATAACACACACTCTCACACACACTCAGACTTTCAGTCTCCTCGCTTCCTTCAGCTCTTCTCTCATCTCCCCTCCCATCCACCACAACTTCTTATGAAAAGCAGCTCGGCTGTGAAAAGGAAGCTCTTCCTGTTCTTGTTTTTCTGTTCCCCCCCTGCCCCCCTTTCAAAGAAGTCACCCTTCTTTCTGCAATCCTTGCAAGTCGACTTGTAATCAGTGATGCATAAAGGAACCGCCACTTTCGCGGGGTCCCCTTCTCCACAAAACTCTGCACCCCTTATGCTGTGCTTCCAGGGCACCCAGACCCCACCCAGACCCCACGTGCGTGTGTGTGTGTGCGCGCACGCACACACACACACACACACGCACACACACAAACACCACACGCCCTGGTTCGCCTGGCCTCAGGCTTTAAGCCCTGCACCTCTTTTTGCACCAGCAAGCATGGAGAGACTCGTCTTGTCAGGGGCCGGTGACACACTCTCTAAACAGACACCACGGCTCACTGACTCCAAGGTATCAGACATGTCGGATCAAAGGGAAGAACTCTCAGTCGTTAGCAGAACCACAGCCAGTGGCCAGGGGCGGGAGAACAACATGCTGGAGGAACTGAATGACATTTAGCCTGAGCACAGCCGCCTAAAAAGCCTTGCAGACAACTGTGACTCAGTGGTTCAGAAAACAACTCAGAACTATTTAACTGAAAACGGGACACTACATAAACATCGTCTTCGTTCACATGTCTTTACTCACTCGTGTGAGGACTGTGAGCAGCAATATTCAAGCAAACAGTGGACCAATACAGCAGATTGTTTTGACAACGGCAATACCCTCTGTCACTTTTTTTTTACAGCTGCAATGTCCACACACTCAGATATGCATCTCGTGTGACGTGCGTGTCTCCTTTGCGTCAGTCGCCACGGTGACAATACATCAAACAAAAGCGGAATTGTGGAGTGTGTGCGGTCGGTGGCTGGTTTAAGCAGCCCCACCTGGGTCAGGTTGACTAGTCTGGGGCAGGGTGAGGCTGCACACCTGTGGTCCATTGGCTAATCCACGCACACAGGTTGAACCAGGCATCGCCACACACACACCCAAGGAGAGCGCTAGCGGTTAACACCTGCTGTGTTCATTCAACTTCAAACTCAAATAAGCCAGATCATCCAACCACGCACTCCACATAAATGATTCAGTAGGAAGATATAGACACATGCAGGCAGTTTCGTTTTGATTGTGCTTTCGCATTCAAGTCCGACTGAAACGGGAGGCTTCCTGTGTGTCGAGCGTCACAGAGGCGACGTGAAAACCCTTAAAGCAAGGTGCAAATAGGTTTCACTTACTCATTCATGTAGTAATAAACACTGCCTCCCTGGCACATAGGTGTCCTCTGATTCAGCAACTCACACGACAGATCATCTATGACCTTACACTCACAACGCTGAACCCCACAACCTCTGAAAGATCTCTCCTAAATGTACCCTATAGTTATTTATAACTATGTTTTTTCTGTATGATTTTGAGGGAGCATTTTTTTTTAATCTGGGGGCAGCAACAATAAACAATGGGCGATAAATGTACGCTTGCTGAAAAATAATTTATTGACCAACTGATATCACACACTCTTATATACAATTGGAACATGTCATAACGAGATCCACATCTGATCAGAAGACACATAACAGCGATATATACATATGTATGTATGTGTGTGTGTGTATATATACACATACTGTATATATATATATACATACACAATACAGCCCATGGTGATGAGTGGGAGTCTAATTTGGATGTGTCACACACACCAATATGCAGACCACCGTTTTCAGAAATTGCACATACTCATGTTTTCATCTTTGGAATGACTCCAACGGATTTCATAAACCTTGCACACATACAATTAGCTGTCACCTGTCATCCTTGCCTTGGTGAAAACACATCCGAGAGGCGAGCTAATGATACACTGAAGCTCCGCTAGGCGTTGAGTGTGCTTCACACACACACACACACACACAGTAAACATTTCCATGTTCACCCATTACAGGCTGCACACATGACAGCCCTTAGCAACACCTGCACCAAATCTGCTGGCTTCTGTAACAACGTGAGATGACGAGGACGATCCGACGAGTCGAAGGCCTCATTAACACATGAAAATGAACGGAATTGGTTACCGCAGGGAACACGGGCTCCGCTGTTAAGTGTACACAAAACTCTACGTTTTTCATTCTTGATTTTCAAAAAGAAGGACAAAAGAAAAATTAGCCACTGCTTTGACAGATGTGGTGGATATAAACACTGTTTGCTCCGTACTTTGAAAGAACTGGAAACGCTGGTTTTTCAATTCGGGATTATTTGAGGAGGCGTAATGTAGAAATTCACATGTGCGGTGACAGTTAAACTGCACAAATAAACGTTACAATTCCAGAAAATCATGACGTACGCGATCATCAACGTTGAGGTCCCCTCCTGTCGTTGTGCGAGTCACCATCGTCGTCTTCGCTCAAACGAACGCACCTCGTGTTTTCCAAGTAAATACAGCCAACATGACAAGACGTGATGACGCACACGTGTGACTTTCGTCCAACATAATATGAAAATAATGACATTATATTAGCTTCAACAGAATCTCTGGCGTTTCCAATATGTAATCGCCGATGTTAATAATCCACTTTAAGGTTATTAACGTGAGTCTGGGTGGCACACATACCAGAATATTTACCGATTTTTATCGATGTGAATAAATAATACGAGCATACAGAGTACAAACATTCAATAATCATCACAAAGAATTCCATAGTCAGTAATTAAAGTGCTGAACGTTCAACAAAAGGCTGTAAATCTACAATACCCTTTAGTAGCAGGATATTATCAAAGCTAAGCTTTAAATATAACTTAAAACAACACTCTAGGTATCCTTTCTTATAGACACGAGGCGGTATTCCAGACAAATACATTGAAGTAAACTTTCTTTTCACAAACGTTATTTGCTCCGTAGTTTAAAAGAACTGGAACGCAGGTTTTCGAATGAGATTCTTTGAGGAGACGTAATTCACGTATGCAGTGACAGTTAAAGTACACAAATAAATGTTACAATCTGTATTAAATGCATCACATACACATATATACATATATATATCTATATGTATATAGATATATATATCCCTTAGCGCAATGCGATGTATGTTAGCATATATGGCACAAAAGCGTTCCCAATGTGCAACTTAAAGCTTCAGGGCACTTCCACGTGTGTGAGGTAGTAGAACATCTAGAATATACCTCGTCTACAACAAGCTTCTCCAGATGGCTCCTTCTAGGAGCTCACCTGTGTCTACCAGGGGCAACTTCATTTCAGCACTGTTACCTGGGGACACAGCCGCCCCAGGACCCCTTCAGCAACCCTTTGGCACCAACAAACAAACATGAACTCACAGAGTGCCTGTAATGTTTGCTCTTGAACTGCAGGGGGCGCCCTGGTAGAGCGAGAGAGAGTTAGACGAGCGGATTCCCTCTCAAGCCACTCCGGTCCGTATCAGCAGCGAGCAGCGGGCAGCGGGGGAGCGAGGGGTCAGCGGGGGAGTGGACGGATCAGGCCTAATCGTTGACGTCCTTGAGAACGGTCACCTGAGAGATGGTCTTCTTGACCCGCAGCGCGGTGAGGCGAGCGGCCGCGTTGCCGTAGCAACACTCCCTCATAAGTTTCCCCATCACACGCAGTGCCTGCGGAGGAAACAATGTGATGTCACTGGACTCATCGTCACTGTATATATATATGTACTATTTGGTCATTCGGCCTGTTTATTTGTACACGTCGCGTTAAGGAGCAGGGGCAGAGGCCTACAGGTAGATGAGGCCTACAGGTAGATGAGGCCTACAGTTAGACCGCGGACATTGGGGGTTCGAACCCAGAACCTTTTGGAACCTGGGAGTCTAAACACCCTAACCACAAAACTATCCTATCCCCATGTATCTAAATCTATCTATATATATATATATATATACATATAGATATCCTCCATCTGTGATGGTAAAAATATCACAAGTGTGTAATTGACCTAGAAAACGCTAATGCAGGTGGAGTATTATGGTCTGGATCTGTCCTCAGAGAGGTACCCATCAGTGTAAAACCCCGTCTCCCCACCCAGGCACAAACTGGGCTTGGTTACATTAGTTTAAAAGAGCTCTGGATTAAAGGTATCTGACACTAATGGATCCTGTGGTTATGAGTGGAACGCCAGCAATGTTTTAGGGATAGAACATCCCATAATTAGAAGAACAACCCCCACGTGTCTCACTGGCAGGGTATCGAGTTCAACTGTTCCACGCTCACCTTTCTCCAACCCACTCACATTTGGATAGTACATTAGGACTCTACCACTCCATCTTCCTCTATTTGTACTCTATTTGTACTATATCGAACACTGTGTATGATATAATGTCTTCAGTGCCTCTACTATGCCTCCATGTGTTATCATGTCTTCTAACTGCATCCACTCAGATCTCTTCCTCATCCTCATCTATTAGACTCACTGGTGCACCCAAAGCCCCTTTCCTGAACTAGGTTGTGTTCTCGAGCAGGGCAAGTTTAAGTTCAGGAGGGCTGACATGTTAAGCATGTACGAACCTGCTCTGCCCGCTTAACATCATGGTGTAAACATCTACCCGTGTCCTGGTTGTCGTGGAGCCCCAGTGACACAAATACTCAATAATACAATAAATAATTAAATAGTACCAAGAGACAAGCTCCTGTTGCTTCATCCAAGTCAACCACTAAACTACCGATAACATAATACTGAAGGGCTACAAGGTACGAGGTCCTCCCTGAGGTCCTCTCCACTCACCTCACAGCTCTGCCACTGATTAGGGATGCTGGGGCGTAGCTTCTGCTCGCACACCACCCGTCTCATGTCCTCCACGGACGGGTCCGAAGGCACGAGGTCGTAGTAAGGCAGCTGGAAGTCTTCGTTGAGTCCTGGGAAAGACAGATGTTCACCCCTGGGTTTTTAATGGTCCATAATGTGTTACTATTACTGACGATACAAACAAAGGTCTTAAAAGAATGTGACAACGGTATCAGAGTGGTGATGGGACGTTTTTGGGTCAGTGCTGTGTGTGTACTCGCTGTGTGTGTGTGTGTTTGTGTGTGTGTGTGTCTGTGTGTATGTGTGTGTGTGTGTGTGTGTTCAGGTACCCTGGGCAGAACATCTGCGAGCCAGTTCCCAGAAGACGAGGCCCAGTGAGTAGATGTCGGCCCGCTTAAACGACTCAAAGCTGTTAATGTTGATGGAGTCGTCCAGGAGCTCTGGGGCCATGTACCTGAGGTGGAGGAGGAGGAGGAGGAAGAGGAGGAAGATGTAATTTAGGCTTCATCAAGACAAACAGGACGTCCAGCTTTAGGATCATTTCCTTTCAATGTCATTTTGTTACATTGTTTTTATAAACCTAGTCTAAATATGCTACTATTCCTGTAGTTGGGTTGAGTTATTAATTTAAAGGGCCCCCTTGTGATGTCACATGACAATTTTGAAACGGTTTGTAATGGCTAATCACACTCACACCTGGTGGTAAAATAAGGGCCCTTTAAATCTCTTATATATTATCATATAATGTACAATAATATTGCAAAAATATTCAAAGATCTACATTTTTTAATTACATTGGAACACTTTTTCTTCATATGACGCTCAAAACCCCCATCAACGTTTTCACCAATCTTGACTCAAATCAAAACGAATTCTGTAATTCAGTTTTGATGTATCTGAAAAGAAATCGGTCACCTCTACAACATCAAATGGTCATGGTGACACATTAAATGACATATTGAGGTCAGGATGGTCTTTTAAATGTTCTCAGTATGATTCATCAATGTATTTTTTATATGTCAAACAATTTGGCAATAATGTACTGCACTGTAAGGTTTGTATTGTCAGGCAGTTAGAGAAAGCATCAGATAAAGGGATTGTTAACCCAGGAACATGAGTGGCTTCATACTATGAACTACAGTCTATTAGCCCCCTCGCTGGGCAACCATCTTGGTTTGCTTTTGGCCAGTCAAAAGATTCTGGCTTTTACACGTGCCACAGCATCATTACTATGCTAATACGCACATATAATGAGTGCCGGTCCCAGATCCCACAACCTTTCACCTGGGAGTCAATCGCCCTAACCACAAGACTATCCTGCTTCAGTACACCGCACCACCTAGACCCCCACTCCCTCACCCAGCGTCCCACCTCTTGGTGCCGACCCGGTGGTTGGCTGGGATGTCGATGGTGTTCGTGTTGGAGTCGTGCTTCACAGCCAGACCCAGGTCAGCGATGGCCGCTGTACCACTCTTCTTCACCAGAACGTTCTTAGACTTGATGTCTCGGTGGGCGATCGCAGGCTTCCCTAGAGGACGTATATTTATGATATTATAGAGTAGTATAATGTATATTTAGATATTTTCTATAGGTATATTTAATTTACATATTATATAGTAGTATAATGTATGTATATTTAGATACTTGCAGCAGGTATACCCATACGTTATATTGTAGAACAATGTATGTATATTTAAATATTTTCTACATGTATATTTAGACATGATATGGTAGTATAATATATGTATATTCACATATCTAGTCAAGAGCTCCATGATAACTGACTACAGCTCTAGTGACCTTAATTCTAAATGCATTTTTTGTTTTTCTAGTATTAAATATTAAAAAGGTATACAGTGACTAACGAGAGGGGATTTAAACAGAACTGCGTGATCATGTTATATGTTACAACCCTCAACACAATGACACTGCCCAATACTCATCATGTAGAATGTCTGCAAACACGTCTCAAGTCAAGCAAAGTTGACTTGTTTATCCCTTCAGCACAGTTCCAGTCTGTGGTGGAACAGTGATAGGGCTTCACAGACCCATGTTATAACACCCCCAAGCCCTAAGCCCTCACAGCCCTAAACCCAAAGCACAAGGAGAGACTCCCCAAACCGAGACCAAGAGACCTTGAGAAGGATCCCTCCTCTTCTATGTAAATTATGAATGCATTTTCAGTATAGCAGTTCACCCCTGTACTATACTACAGTATTAGTATAGTACAAGTCGGAGACCTACCCTGCGTGCCGATGATCTCCATGTGGAGGTGGGCGAGGCCGCTGGCGAGGGACGAGGCCAGCAACACCATGGCCTCCACGGACACCGTGTGTCGGTTCAGGTAGTCGAAGAGAGAGCCGTGCTCGTGGTACTCTGACACTAGCCACAGCTGGGTCCACGAACCGTTGTCTGGAACAACACAAGAGGAGGACTACATTACTTCTGAAATTGTACAAAGACAGACATTGAATTATAGCGTGAAATACACAGACTATGCCCGGTGTGCTAAACTAAATTGCATATTGACATGGATGTACGCATGTTAAAAACAGCTGAGTATCAGACATACAAGCGTGTGCGTTCCAGAGCAAGATGCCTGACCCCTACCTTAATGACATAGGAGGCCAATAGCTGTTAGTACAGCTAATTTAAGAAATGACTAAACAGTCCTGTGACTGTCACGTGACTCCCAAACGCCCTTATACGGTCCTTTACCCTTGTTGTCGGCAGCGACGAATCCGAGGATGTTCTCGTGTCGGAGCATGATGGTCTGGTAGATCTCGGCCTCGCGGAACCACGAGCGTTCCTCCCGCGACGAGAAGATCTTCACGGCCACGTCCTCGCCGCGCCACCTCCCGCGCCACACCTCGCCGAAGCGGCCCTTCCCGATGCACTCCTGCAGCACGATGGTCCGCGCTATGGTGCGCTGGACCAGCAGCGGTAGCCCTGGAGGACACCAGGGGAAGAGCGGCGGGAACCATGAACCCAGATAGTGTCGGTGCTCGTTTAAAAAAACCGACGTTGGACTTGTAATCTCATGTTTCTTTTACCTTTTATCTTTTAGTCTTTGTTTGGTTTATCTTAGTTTAGCCTGGCTTATCTCGTCTTAATGTTGCTTAACTTAGCTTCGGTTTTTTTATTTAGAGTTAACTTAGCTTATCTTCTTAATTGTGCTTAGCGTCATCTTTTTTACTCATCTTAAGTTGTTTTGCCTTGCCTTATCTTCTTATCTTATCTTTGCTTCCCAGTCACTAGAGTCGACGACGTACAAACTTGGAAGTCACCGCCACTAATATTACTTCACATCTAGCAAGACAACACCGGCGCTGTTCTCCTACCGGAGCCGGAGCCCGAGGTGCTCAGGTCGTAGATGAGCTCTTTCAGACACTTGTCAGGGGACATGAGGATCAGGTCGTCCAGGGGCACCTCGGGGTCCTGTTTGTTGGCCCTCCTGTAGGAGCAGCGCTGGCCGTGGAGGGTCAGGACGCCCAATAGGATGGCCAAGCACAGCAGGCAACATGGAACCAGCACCACCAGGGTCAGCTCCACCCCGGCCCAACCCGGCCCAGCAGACGGCCGCTCTGACAACCACAAGCACGGAGATGTACACAGTTAGACATGTTATATACCGCTAGACATTCTGTATACTGTCATATACTGTTAGACATGCTATATACTGCTATACACTGTTAGAGACATGTTATATACTGTTATACACTGTTAGACATGCTATATACTGTTATACACTGTTAGACATGTTATATACGATTAGACATGTTATATACTGTATACTGTTAGACATGCTATATATTGTTCTTCTTGTGTGTTCTGGGCTTAACAGTCCAACGGATTTTACTGGGAGCAGAACACACAGAAACAAATGCCAGAATCTGACAGAACTAACGACAAGGGGCAAACAGAACCAGTAATTAACACAGATGAGGCACATTTCACAAGGACACACGGGGAGAACAAGATGGTGACAATAATTAAAATTGTTTTGGTATAAAGGGAACACGCCACAGACAATAAGAGTCTAAAAACTCAATAGCCTATTCAGCATTTTGATGCACATTGACACAGAATGTGGAAGGTCTGATCCTCCCATTGCTTGTGTATGTACAACAACAGACAGGATTACAGATTGGAAGCAGCGATGTCTGAGTTCAGTGTTTTCCACAAAACATCGTGTACTATTTCAGTGGATGTCAAAGTACGGATATTTGAATTACACAATGATTCTAGTACCCTCTAGTGGTCTTTCTAACAGTGCTCAACTGAGCTAGCTGTAAAAGATAGGCTGGTCACAACATACTGTAATTCTGCATGTGAAACGGTAACTATGCCAATATGTCCTTCTTTAAACACTATCTTGCTAGCTAAATTCTAACACTCCCTATGACTGCCAAAAAACAGCAGAGCAGAGTAGAAACCACACAACCCTCTGAGCTCTCTGTCTGGCTCTATTTTGGGATTAAACGTCACCGGCCGCGGAGTCTAAATTAATGATCCTCTTGTGGGATTTGGAACAAACTATCCTTAGAAACATCCTTTCTTTGTGCTTCAGGCCTCGTGACTGTGGGGGTGGGGGTGGGGGACGTGACCTGAGCCTGGCCAGACACAACACAGCTCCACGTGGACGCGTCTCATCTCTCTAATGAACGCTCCAGCTCTAGCGATGGACACCGGGGTAGATATGCGTTTCCTTTCTGTCAGGTTATGACTGCATTTTACTGCCACTGAATAGCATTTAATTCATAATACAACTTTATTTAACTTTACGTAATTATAGTCTTCTAGATTGGCTTTTAAATTGCGAACACTATGTTTAATGTGTGTTTTAAATACCTAAAACATATTGCAAGAAAGTGAATACAACAATTATGGATATGTATATTTAAAAATGTGTATTTCATTGTAAAAACCCAGCAAAACGAGCAAGTCAGCAAATCCTGGTACATTCAGAGCATTCCTCTGGGCTTCTAACAAGTGAGAAAACAGCCATGCACATTGTCAACAATTATAGCCTACCGAGTCTCTGTCCTTGTCAACAACAAAGTCCTTATTCACTAGTCTCGATTCCTTATGCCCTCACCACCGCAAAATACATGACATCCCAATCCCACTGTATTTCCCCTATGATCAAGTTTTATTTTTCCATGTTCTAATTCTCTCTCTCTCTCTCTCTCTCTCACATTCGTCGAAACAGTGAAACTAAACTATATCGCTGACAGTACAGTAAGATTTGAATGGAACAAGTTCCAAGCATACATAATTGCTAGGTGGACCCCTTGTTGGTAAAAAGCTAAATAACCAGGATAAGATTCTACACAATGATAAGTACTATTTTTAAGTGCCAGGACGTGCCAGGATCCTAGAGGGGATGGGATTCAAACCTTGGTTGGGTAAGTGGGAGTGGGTTAGGGAGGAGAGGTGATGGGAGTAAGTAGGGAGGTCCAGGTGAACTCTGAACAGGTGAGTCTTGAGACTCTGCTGTCTCTGCTGTCCTGACATCGGTCTGGGGCTTGTTCCACAACTGCGGTGTCAAAACAGAGAAGAGTTGCGACTAGGCGGAGCGACGATTGCTTGCACATGGGAGACATGGGAGAACTTTGTTGGTTGAACACAAGGCCTGCTGCAGCCTTCTGGATATGCTGCAAACGTTTGATTGCAGTGGCCGGGAATCCAGTCAGGAGAAGGGAGGAGGGGATCGGGTCAAGGGGCAGGTGGTGGCGTGGTTGGACGTAATTAGTCTGTGGACATCTTCAGAGAGGGGTAAAGCAGGTAAGGCTAACAGAAGTGGGTGTCGGGGGAGGGAGGATAGCAGCAGGGGTAAAAGAGGAGGTGATGTCCTTCACCTCCTGTCATTCAGAGGATTGCGCTGGTCTGGAGGTGAGTGGACAGAGAGGATCCAAGGAGGAGGACAGAGAGGATTGCAGAGTGGAGGAGGCTTCCTCGGTGGACAGGAAAGAGAATAGTTCTGGGGGTGGTAATGAGGAGAGGACAGTTGAGGAGAGAGTAGGAGGAAGAGGGAGATTTCAGGTTTCAGCAGAAGGTGACGATGTGAGTAAGAGGGAGGGAGGTGGAGGACGTCAAGGGGAGGGAGAAGGCAAAGTGGTGGTCAGACACAGGGAGCGCCACCTCATGTCCACTTAGAGCAAAGACGACTTCAACAACGGTCCATACTCATCCCAGTAGTGGCAGAACACTCCGGCTTCCTCTAGACTAAGCAAGTACACAATATGTCTCACAAGCAATATGTCTCCCTGTTATTCAAAGTATTTCTTGAAAAACCAGAAGCTGCACCATTAAACGCCACTAGTATTTAATGGTACGCATGCATTCACATGTGCGCGCCATGCTTCCATCTGGGGCATCTGTGTAACGGCCAGCATGAAGCTAAGCAGAGGAAGTACACAGTGCACACTGTATGGTGATCTTGTTGATCAATAGCAGAGCGGAGGACTGATTGATTACGTGTTCACCCGACCGCCCCCGCCCCACACACAGCCCTGACACTCTGTCGCCAGCACCCAGATGAAGTGTCCATATATCCTCCTCGCACCAGGGCCCCCTTCCAAAGCTCACTGAGAATCCCATTAATAATAACAATAATAATAACACCACCCGTCCCATGGAGGCGAGGTTGAAGATTTACTTTTAGTTTTATTGATCACATCCATTCATTAGCACCAACAGCAAATAGGAAACGTTGCGTGTCAGCGTTGGCCACTGTGGTAACCAGGGCAACCACAACCTGACCTGCACTGCAGTCCAGACTCTGCTGACAAAATGAGACCTTCACATCTAGTAAATACACTCAAGTCAGTATGTTACTGAGCAAACTAAATACACCGCAACATTACACGTCCTCTCAGATCAAATGATCGTTTCCAGTCTATTGTCGTCGTCCCAGTTGAAGACAAAATGCTGTAATAAACATTTACTTTTGCTATGGGGACTTAAGTTATACACTGTTAAGTAACTCATAGCCAAACTTATCCACCTGCTTTTCAAAGAGAAGGAGGAAGGCATGGTGGCAGGCTGCAAGTCGCTTTACAAACACACACCAAAAACACGTCACTGGAAGGCCAATAGCTATCACTATTATACATATAATCATATAGCACAAAATTAGAGTTGATTTCATATTGATAGTTGTAAACATTTTGCAGATGCTTGCCGCATCTTTAAGGTGTTACAGGCTTGAGTCAGTTCATAATGTTGCCGCATCTTTAAGGTGTTACAGGCTTGAGTCAGTTCATAATGTTGCCTCGTCTTTAAGGTGTTACAGGCTTGAGTCAGTTCATAATGTTGCCTCGTCTTTAAGGTGTTACAGGCTTGAGTCAGTTCATAATGTTGCCTCGTCTTTAAGGTGTTACAGGCTTGAGTCAGTTCATAATGTTGCCTCGTCTTTAAGGTGTTACAGGCTTGAGTCAGTTCATAATGTTGCCTCGTCTTTAAGGTGTTACAGGCTTGAATCAGTTCTTAATGCAGTAGGGGCAGCAGCAGGACAACAAGAGAACAGAGGGGACTGCGTTGTACAATAGAGACGTAGCATGTTCGGGCAAAAAGTCTTCTCAGTCAGAGCCACCCACTACTGGAAGAGACCATTGATTATTTTTTAAGAGATGGCTACCTCATCTCTGGCACTGCCTTTACATATTCCCACTGTTTTTACCTGTTACTTTTGTAATGTATTTATGTATTGTATTGTATCGTATGTAGTGCTTGCTGAAGCACTGTATTGATAATATTTGTACATTTGTAATAACTTGCCCAGGGACTACAGAGGAAGATTTTCTCAGTAACTCTGGCACATTTATATTGATGTGGAAACTGAAATGTTGTGAAAACTGTCCTGTTAAAAAAAAAAAAAGACCTAGCAGGATCAGCCTCCATGCATCTAGCCCACCAGGGCAGGCTCACATGTGTGTGAACGTAACAAGGATACACCATTATTAACGAGAGAGGAGAGAGAGAAGGGACAGGAGAGAGAGAGAGAGAGGAAAGAGAGAGAGAACAGGAGAGAGAGAGAGAGGAA
>OMKP01079954.1:0-11218 GCA_900302375.1 Bathygadus melanobranchus
TAATTAATTATTTCACGGTCAACACAGGACCATGAAATAATTAATTAAATAGTGAAATAATTATATGTTTTTTTTACATTAAATAAATTGATATTTTAATTAATTAATGACACATTTAATTAATTAATGACACATTTAATTAATTAATGACACATTTAATTAATTAATGACACATTTAATTAATTAATTATTGGTGTATTTATTTATTTCATTATGGCACTTTTAGTCCTCCATAGTGTAGATGTTAATTATGTTATAATTGTTTTTTCATGACTCAATAAATTGTCACAAACAACTCATGAATTCATACTGACTGGGTCATCTGGCTCTGAACACCAGCTGCTAGCATTTACAACCAAGATCTACTAGAATCTGTGTGTACATTGATGAATGCACTTTTTGGATTCCTCCTTGACGCACAATTTACACTTGACACACTAGGATAAACTTCAAAGAATCCCCCAACTAATTCTTAGATCCCTATCGCAACAAAAACAAAATGATAATTTGTCATTTTTACCTTGGGTCCATCTTTCCCTTGAAGGCCATCTTCGCCAGGGGGCCCGGGAGGACCCTACGAAAACGAGACCTTTTTCTTGAATACCTGACAGCTACTGTTGATGTTACAATGCCATTTACTGAACACAGTTGCATGGGGAAAACATGATGATAATGGGGTGGTGAGGACGACTCACCCGTATTCCCTCCTGGCCCTCCTCCCCCTCAGCTCCGGGAGTCCCGGCCTCACCCTGGAGGAACAACGCAGCACTGATCAGCAGATCACACGGTAGACACACAGCAAGATGCATGCATACATGTCCACGCACATTTATCACACATTACAAGATGTGACGAATGGCCAAAAAGAAACTGGTGGACTGCATTTATATAGCACTTTAATCCAAAGCACTTCACATTGCCTCACATTCACCCATTCATACACCGACGGTGGAGTCAACCATGCAAGGCAACAACCAGCTGGTCAGGAGCAGTTGGGGTTAGGTGTCTTGCTCAGAGACACCTTGACACTTGGCGAAGAGGAGCCAGGGAATGAACCAGCAACCTTCCGGTTGCCAGACAATCACCACCTCCTGAGCGACTGCCACCCCTGTTGTGCATGAACACACAACAGACAGACACACACACACACACACACACATACACACACACACACACACACACACACTACCTAACCCTTGGACATCATTCAAGTCCATATAACCAGTTGCAGTCTTAAAAGTCTTAAAGGACTTAAAGGACTAGTCCCACACTTGGAGGGATAGTTTCACCCCTGACCCCAAAGTAGTGAAGTCAGGAGTCATTCGATGCTATAATTAGAGGCTTAGTCTGCAGACTGTTAATCCCTTCGTCTTCTCTACTGGACTGGTGGGTGGTGTGGATGAGAGGGGTGCTCACTGACCTTAAACCCCGGCTCTCCGATGAGCCCCGCCTCCCCCTCCCCACCGGGCGCCCCCTGGAGACACAACAAGGGAGAAACACAGTGTTTTACCAATGCTGACATTCACAGATTGATTTTTATTGTGATCAAAGTAGTTCATTAATCACTTAACAACAAATACAAAAGGACTGACAGCAAATAACACGTGACGCCTGAATATAAAAATTAAATTAAAAAAGACAATAATATAGACAACAATAATATGACAATATGACAATTAGACAATAGCATTACCAGGCAGAATCAAACAAGACAGAAAGAGAAAAAGGTTAATGGATTAGTGTTCAAGTTTATCTTGATGCTGGATTGTGATAAAAAAATAAATTAAATACCTCAGGTCCTGGCTCTCCATCAGGTCCTGGGTCCCCTGAGGGCCCTTTGGGGCCCTGAAAGATAAACACACAACATTGAATACCTGAGTACTAGGATTGTTTTCCACATTTTCATAACATTTTAATGTAATGTTTTATAAAAACAAATAAAAGTAATATAATTGTCAGGTGTGAAAACCAGGACTTTTACTATTATAAACTATACTACTATAAACTATAAACTATACTACTATAAACTATATTACTATAAAATCTAAACTACACTACTATAAAATATAAACTATACTACTATAAACTATAAACTATACTACTATAAACTATACGACTATAAACTATAAACTACACTACTATAAACTACACTACTATAAACTATACTACTATAAACTATACTACTATAAACTACACTACTATAAACTATATTACTGTAAACTATACTACTATATACTATAAACTATACTACTATATACTATAAACTATACTACTATAAACTACATGACTATAAACTATAAATTATACTACTATAAACTATACTACCATAAACTATAAACTATACTGCTATAAACTATAAACTACACTACTATAAACTAGACTACTATAAACTATAGTACTATAAAGTTTGCCTCACATTCACCCATTCATACACCGACGGCGGTGTCAACCATGCAAGGCAACAACCAGCTCGTCGGGAGCAGTTAGGGTTAGGTGTCTTGCTCAGAGACACCTCGACAATTAGCTAGGAGGAGCCGGGGGATCGAACGAGCAAACTTCCGGTTGTCGGACAACCGCTCTACCCCCTGAGCTACTGTCGCCCCTAGTAGTAGTATAGTATAGTATAAAGTATAAACTATACTACTATAAACTATAAACTACACTACTAGAAACTATACTACTAGAAACTATACAACTATGCTACTAGAAACTAGAAACAAGACCAGGACCAAAACTAACAGATTTCAATTTCATAAAGATCCATTTGATACCCATTTGATACCCTCTTGCAACAGAGAATGCGTGGGACTGCTCTATGCTCTGCCTTACAGGCAGCAACAGTCAGATCATTGTCTTCTAAATTATCCTTGACTAGCAGACCCTGAGCACCTCATGTGCATGACGGTGGGCGTGTGCAGCCGATGAACAAGTGTTCCTAGCTAGCAGTCATTCCCGTATTTGCATTTCCTGAAAAACAATATTAGTCAGCTGCTGCTTGAGAGAGGAGCCACACTTACAGGTTCACCCTGGGGTCCCTTCTCTCCAGCGCTGCCTGGTATTCCTGCCTTACCCTGTTAGAATACAAACATATACAGAAGGTTACTTTTATCAATGCCATTTTAGTTTGAAAGGTAAGTACGATCTAAGACATGTTTTAAGCACTGGAGAACAGAGAAGTGATGAGTAAGTGTAATTATATGATGCCAAGTGTCAGCATAAGCGCTCGATGCAGTGTTTCCAGTTGACATTGTTGTTGTCATAGTAAATCTCGTGGTTTGTTGTCAAACTGTTGCAAAGTTTAGACAGGGCATCTTCTTCTTTGATGTTTTGGACTTTTTTCTCAGAAAGACGTTTAGGTGTAAGCATGGCTAATTGGCCTTGTTGTCATATTTAATCACTTGACTAAGTTTGACAAAACCACTGTGTTGCCAAGTGTAGACAGGGTGGTTTTCCTCTTTGATACTTCTATACTCCTGTCTATTTTGAGGAAGCGGGTTTGGAAACATCACATGGCCACATAGTTGGACAAGCTGATTCAGGCAAGGTTACTAACATGTGCTATGCCTAACATAGAAACCTCTGAACTATTATCAAATATATTTAAAGTATAATAATAATCTGCTGCCTGAAAACTAAAACATTACAGCGTGATACAACCCATTTCCAAATGTTACATCACAAAAGACATAAAAGCACAATTATTTAACCTGCAAAATGGCAAATAGTGGGAAGAGATGAATTATGTTTAATATCATGAACACAATCACAAGCTTTAGATTCACTGGCTTGAGAGAGAGACAGAGAGAAGGAACAACAAGGGAGACAGAGAGAAGGAACAACAAGAGAGACAGAGAGCGTGAGAGCAACACAGAAGCTGTCTTTGTTTCACTCTTCCCCACAACAGTCACCAGATGGCACTATGACAACGCTTCCCCTTTCCTTTCACAGCATGACCTGCAAGTCAAACTCTTTCACCTCTTAGGACATGTCTATACCTAGCAAATATCCCTTCTGTGTGTGTGTGTGTGTGTGTGTGTGTGTGTCTGCAAGGTGTGGGGATGAACACGTCCACAGTTGGGCAAGTCATTGCCTCCAGGGCCTGTGTGTGTTGGCATAAGAGTGGCTTTACTAAATAATGCTGAGGTATCAGAGCTGTTCCGGTACGAGCAATAGAACAGCAATAGAACAGCATTACTCAGCGAGAGACTGAAGGAACGCCCAACATGCAGCATATTAAACCTCTCAAGGAATAGGGCGTTATTAGGGAATTGATGGAATGGATCACCGTCTTGGACAAAAATCTACAAATCTTAAAATCTGCTTTGGATTGTTTAGCCTGCCATAGGCAATGTTTCCCCCATGTGTTGAAGGTGAATGACCTAAACCCCTCCCTTATAACATAGCTCAAGTCTCCAGAAACGGAACATCTGCATGGGCTTGTGTATCGTTCCTATAAAACTAGGCTTTGTTTTGAATATCAACCGTTGCTTTTGTTTCTACAAAATAAATAAATACAAAAAAATAATACAGCGCTTTTATCCAAAGCGCTTTACATTTGCCTCACATTCACCCATTCATACACCGACGACGGTGTCAACCATGCAAGGTAACAACCAGCTCGTCGGAAGCAGATAGGTTTAGGTGTCTTGCTCAGGGACACCTCGACAATTAGCTAGGCAGAGCCGGGGATCGAACCAGCGACCTTCCAGTTGCCAGACAACCGCTCTACCCACTGAGCTACCGTCGCCCCCCACAATCAGAAATTGCATGCACCTCAATACAAGGAAATGGTCTGTTAAATCTAGTAAACTGTGACTGTTCTGAAGTAAAAACAAGCAGATTGCAGGGCTGCAACTAACAACTGCAATTACAGTTTTTCACATTTGCTAAAACACTAAACCCCATTCTGGGAACCAAATGCTCAGTGATCTAAACCCATTTGTCCAATAAACCTCTTTTGGCAAAAAGTTAAACACGTTTAGGTAGTTAGATACCATTTTCACTTTTTTTGCAAAACTCTAAACACTCAGGGGGTAAAGCGGTTGTCTGGCAACCGGAAGGTTGCTGGTTCGATCCCCGGCCCCACCTAGCTAATTGCCGAGGTGTCCCTGAGCACGACACCTAACCCTAACTGCTCCCAACGAGCTGGTTGTTACCTTGCATGGTTGACACCGCCTTCGGTGTATGAATGGGTGAATGTGAGGCAAATGTAAAGCGCTTTGGCTAAAATCGCTATATAAATGCAGTCCATTTACCATTTATATATGTACGTGTATATATATCTATTCAGAGTGGACTCTGAATAGCTTCACCTACCCACCTCTCCTCTCCCATCTACCCGATCAATATTTGAATCCCACCCCTCCTGGATCCTTAGCACTTCTGTGTTTGTATGTCCTGGCACTTTGTAGGATCCTGTATGCTGGTATGTCCCGGTACTTGAAATAATACATAGCTTGTGCAGCATCTTATCCTGGCTACCTGCTGTTGTACAGTAAGGAGTCAACCTAGCAATTGTAAACTTGTAACTGGTTCTATTGACCTGGCAACAAGGAATGCTTGTAACTTGTTCTGTTCTAATTGTAATATACCTTCAGCGATATATTGTTGTCTCCCTCTTTCGACAAATGTGTTACTTTTTGTAAGTCGCTTTGGATAAAAGCGTCTGCCAAATGCTCTAAATGTAAATGTAAATATACACATATATACTGTATATATATATACACACATTCACACATACATATAGAGACACATACAGTGACAAAATGACAACAGCTCAGGTCTTCAGGCCTTTGCTTTAGGCCACTGCATGTAATAAGCAGATCTGAAACGTAAGGTCTGTTTCCTATCATAGCGCCGTCACCTCACCCTTGACAGACTTGACTTGGTAAAAGTGGGAATTGAAAGTGAAATATCACTTACAGGTTTTCCTGGAAGGCCTCTCTCTCCCGGGCCGCCTGCCTTGCCCTGTTGAAAAGAATATGTGATAAAATAAATACAAATAATTATATATCAATGTATAGTAAAAATAGTAGATTGCATTTATATAGCATATTCCAACCTCAGTTGGAAGGGTTTTATAACACACACACACACACACACACCAGTGGGAGTGCCAAACATGCAAGGCAACAACCAGCTCCTTGACAGAGGTCAGGGGTCAGGGTTGTCTTGCTCAGGGACACCTCAATGCTTAGCTAGGAGGAAGCAAGGATTGAACCAGCAACCCTACAGAGGCCAGACGAGCTGTTCCACCTCCTGTGCAACAGGCTGCCCAGTGCAGATACATTTCACACAGTTAACATTTTCTTAATAATGTTATTATTACGCTGGACAGCCTCACACTGACTACATTTCTTATTAATAGATATTTGCAGGTAAAGTCAAATGATTAAACCACATATAGAAATGTACTGAATGACTTTTTCCAAATGCTTTAGTGCACACTGTCTATTGTCTGTACAATACTATACTATGTCAAAAGAAGACCCAGATGTTCTAAGAACACTAAACTAAATTGGTCACAGCACTTGAAGTAAAAAAAATAAAAAGACAAATGTCTTCCATGTCAAACTCCCTGGGTCAGTCCCCAACAAAACTAACAGAATCCAACAGCTAAAAACTGGCCTTGTGTTTCAGCCAATAAAGAACCAGGATCAGTTTCAGAGTGAGCTCTCTTCATCTTGCTGCTGCTTTTATTGACTCAGTTCTAGAATTCGCCAGGAACCGCTGAAAGAGGTAGCGTGTACAGTAATTGGGTTTGGAGTGGGACTTAACCTGATACAGAACCCTCAGTCCAAATAAAACACGTCTTTAAAAGAGGTCCACCAAAAGCTCCCCGGAGGACCTTAAAATCCCCAGTAAAGATTTGTTTCTATGGCGCTGCCGGCCAGCCTTAGCTGTGGTGAACCCTGTGATGTGTAACAGGGCAACGTCCTCCTAAAGAGATGCACGCATAGTGATACCGGGTCAGAGACAGGTGGTCAACAGTTTAATAGAGATGTGATATGTCTCTCTTTGGGTCAATGAGTGAATCCCAGGGTTAGTAAGAGCCAGCGGTTTGTTTGGTGTTTGGCTGCATAGGGATACAGTATCTTCTCATAGTAGTTTTGAAAATAAACAGGTAATGCGAGCCACGCATCAGTGTCATGTTAATGCTTTATCCTCAGCACACTCCAGACACAGAAGAGGTATACAGATACTCACTATGAATCCAGGTTCCCCTTTCTTCCCAATATCACCAGGTTCCCCCTGCAAACACACACCAGAGGCACATTGAGCTGATAATGATTACTTATGTAATGCTATGTTGTGGTGTGATTCGATTACAGGAGAATGAGACAATGACGGATTTTACTCGACTCACTCCTCGGCTCCAGCTGTAATTATCCTTGTCATAGTAAATCAATCCCCGTATCAAGTGGCAGATTTACTGATTTACTAACTTTAATGAGCACTATGAATACAAAAAACAAAAAAATAAAAGGTAAATTATGAATCCGTGTGAATACCTTTGGGCCCTCAGGTCCTGGATATCCAAGTGGGCCATCTGGACCCCGGGGCCCCTAGGAGACAAAACACAAGAAACACTTCAAACTCTACAGTCTTTTACAAGCGATGCTGGCCTAGCATAAACACAGACACATAAACACAAACACAAAAAATGCACTGTTGAAGTAGAAGTGAAGAGAGCACTACTCCAACACAAACAAACAGACTCGACTAATAACACGCAGCCGCTGTCCTAAGACAAGTCTAAGACTGTTCATTGGCTGGTTCTTCCTCGTGGTCAGGCCAGATCAGGGCTTCCTGAAACCTACATTAACATTCCACAGCGTATCTTGATTCATCCACTCCCTCCCATACACACACACTGGGGCGACAGTAGCAGGGGGTAGAGCGGTTGTCTGGTTCGATCCCCGGCTCCGCCTAGCTAATTGTCGAGGTGTCCCTGAGCAAGACACCTAACCCTAACTGATCCCGACAAGCTGGTTGTTACCTTGCATGGTTGACACCGCCGTTGGTGTATGAATGGGTGAATGTGAGGCAAATGTAAAGTGCTTTGGATAAAAGCGCTATATAAATGCAGTCCATTTACACAGTAGAAACAACATTCTGCTAAAAAATGTTTCATCTTTAAATCTTTCAAAAACCACAAACATTTTACGATCACCAGATGATTACCAAAATCTAGATTTGTTGTTGTGTATGGTGACACTAGACTGGACGCCGTCATGGGATGTGCCAGTTGGGCTTCAGGGACGCTAAAGCAGTAAGCAGGTGTGTGCCAGCCAGCGGTAGGTGTGGTAAAAGGTGTGGGCCTCATACTTTATCTCAAAGGCATCGTTTCTCTTGTCTGCCAGGGGGTACAGCTAAACAAAGATTGAATAGTGATAGGTAGGGTTAAGATAACAAGCACCTCCTGATTGTCCTGGGGGGAGTGGAACAGTTGCGTTCCACTTCTACTGTACAAGCAGAGCTAGTCCTGTCCTATATGGATGTACTGCTGTGGAAAAGAAGCATGTTTATATCCGTTAGCTCTTCCAGAAACAACAGGGACTAAAAAAGGATTACGGCCCGCTATGCTTCCTGATTATTTAGTTTCTCCTGATCTCTATCATGATAAATTACCCCTCACCAATCCCAGACAATTACAGCCTTCAAGATAAGTAGGGATTTGGGGATAAACGTAGTGCCCCTCTGCAAAAAAACAGGAAATGCAAGCCGCAAACAGCCACATTTACAGATTAGAGTAGACCCACCGGCAGTGGTGCTCTGAACACTGACTTTCGCTCCCAAACACAGATGGGAGTGAGAGAGAGAAAGAGAGAGAGAGACATACAGAGATACAGAGATAACAATAGGGAAAGAAACACAGAGAACAAAGAACAAAATAACACAATAAATACGAAAGAAAGAAAGAAAAGAGGAAAGAAAGTGAGGGCCATGGTCCAGTCGTCTGAGCAGGGAACCCTGTTCTCTCCTGTGTGCCAGTCTCAACACAGTGGGAGGCCTCTGGCACGGCCTTGGTGCAGCACTGGCATGGCAGACTCTGCCAAACCCACACCAGCACCAGAGGGACGCTGCTCACGGATTAATGACGTCGGAAAGCAGCAGTAAATGCATTGAATCACCTCACCACCGCTTTTAGCCAACGTGATGCAATTTGAAGCAATTAATCACTTCTTCCAAAACCTATAAATAATGTTGACCTTTGCAACGTAATGGAAATATGCTAATAGGTTTTCCACTCTCACAGGAGGATGGGAATTGTTGGCATGAAACCATAACAAAGTCTCAGCACCAGAATACCACTCTTCAGTGAAAACTGAAGAATGTGTGGTTTCCACCACATCAGTGTGTATTTAGTGTGCACACCAAATACACATTTCCAAAATGTCAACTCAGTTACACACACTATTCTCCATCACTATCTCCATCCCAAATATGTAATGAATGTACATCTGTATGTTTCCTGATCTCAACTCTAGGTGTCAATCCTCCTTTGGCCACATGGTGTCTCACTAATGCAACATTATGATGGTCATACTGTGATTTCTTACCGTTTTACAAATGTGTAACACCTTACCTTTCTACCCTTGGTACCGGCAATCCCAGGACTGCCCCTCTGCCCCTGTAGTCCCTGTGAGGTCAGTTAGACAGACAGACAGACAGAGAGTGAGGGAGAGAGAGAGAGAGAGAGAGAGAGAGAGAGAGAGAGAGAGAGAGAGAGAGAGAATAGTCAGAAAACAAAATGGCAGATGACTTCTTCAGACATATTTTAATCCCATGTAATTCCCAGCGTTTGATCGAAATAGAAGTGTATGTATCTTCATTCCTTTTGTACAATTGAAGTACACCTTAATTAAGTTTTGCTTAGCTCTCATCTCAGTGAGCTATATATATATATATATAACAATGCAGAAATGAAGCTGTTTTCATCAAAGTTCCCATATATCAAAGAGAATTGATGTATGAAAATCTAGTCATTAAGCAGTGACACTCGGAGACACTTCTTATGTTTCCCCACATCACAGCATTAAAAATTGAACAATAAAAAGTCATTTGGTTTAATATCACAGACGGTTTGAATGTGACAAGCCTTTGCCACTGTTCCCTCTGTGCTGCTCTTCAAAGAGACCCTGTGTTTGACTGTATATGCATGTGCCTTTATTTTGTTATCACGCCCTATGAAAAATGATATGGACTCTCAGACTCACAGAGTGAGACGTTATAGTATCCCATTGATTGCATTGCTCTTGCTGGACGCTTTTAAAACCCTAAACACGCTCTAATTAAATGTGAATCAATGAATTATGAAATGTTATTCATTTTGCATTATAACATCACAGATGAATAAAGTATGAATCAGATTCAGAACAAAGGCTCGTTAAAACAAGCCCAAAACTCTGATGAAGCTGTCAGTCTTCCATTGACCGTCCCATAAAAGGAGTCAATTCAAAATGAGCCAATTATTGACTCATTCCAAACCACCCCTTTAATTGGATGACGTTATAAAAGGCACAGGGCACTGCAATCTGGTCAAACTGTCACGAAATTGTTACATTTACATTTACATTTATATACAATAAGTACATTTGTCGAAAGAGTGAAACAACAATACATTGCTCACGCTACAGTAAGATTAGAACAGAACAAGTTTCAAGCACTCCTGTTACTAGTTACTGAGAACAAAAAAAGGTTGTTTTTAAATGTAAATCCAACGCTACGTTTAGCGGGAGCTAGGGCCTGTTCCACAACCCGCAGAATCAATGTATTCTGTTACGCAACGACTCCACAACCACACAGGCTGATTGCACTGGCATTAACACTTTGATGTGCTCGTGGACTCCAGCAGGAAGACACAGAAGCGGCTGTGTGCTATTCATGAGGGAAATTATTCATTTAATTTCCTTTCCATCCCCCCCGTCTCTCCTTTCCTTCACTCTCAGTTCCTTTCCTCTCCTCTCCTTTCCTTTTTTTCCCCCGTACCTATTCTCTATTTACCCTTTTCTCTCCTCTAATT
Source organism: Bathygadus melanobranchus (assembly GCA_900302375.1). Taxonomy (NCBI): domain Eukaryota; kingdom Metazoa; phylum Chordata; class Actinopteri; order Gadiformes; family Macrouridae; genus Bathygadus; species Bathygadus melanobranchus. The sequence goes on from OMKP01079954.1 coordinate 11,027, forward strand.
CCTCCTCTTATTTAATCTCCTCATCCTCCTCCTCCTCCTCTCCCCCTCACTCCTCTCGGTATCAAGGCTATTCAAAGCAGGTACCCAGTGAGAGCTCCATGTGTCATCTGCTGGGGTAATGCACTATTTCTTTTCATCTCGGGGCGATGCCTGCATTATCAGCGTATAAGACGTACGGCAAGACAATATTAA
>OMKP01079956.1:0-10042 GCA_900302375.1 Bathygadus melanobranchus
GCTTTTATTCAAAGTGCTTTACATTGCCTCACATTCACCCATTCATACACCGACGGTGGTGTCAACCATGCTCCTGGCTTTCCCTGGGGGAGGACGGTCAGGATGGGATAAATGCAGAGAAGGCATTCCACCGGCGACGCCAATAATTGCATGTGCGTGTGTGTGTGTGTGTCGCCGCTCACAGTGTGTGTGGTTGAAGTGTCGACCGTGTGGCAAATAAAAGGACGCTTGTCCTCTGATTAACCAGCTGGTCAGGAGCAGTTAGGGTTAGGTTTCTTGCTCAGAGACACCTCGACAATTAGCCGGGGATCAAACCAGTAACCTTCCAGTTGCCAGACAACCATCTCTACCTCCTGAGCTACTGCCTCCCTAGAAAGAGAGAGTTGAGAAGGGAGGGGGAGAGAGAGAAAGAGAGAGAGAGATTGAAGGAGAGATGAGGGAATGGTCAGATTTGAATAACTCTTCAATTTGCCTACTGAAAGAAACACTATTGTCCTATCATCCAATGTTTCCTGAGAAACTGTCAAGCATTAACATCCAATAATGTCAGCATTACCAGCGCTGTGTCTGAGAGAGAGAGAGAGAGAGTAAGTAAAACATTGTGAGTCGAAGAGCTTCAGCTTGTTTTAAAATGTCTTTATTCCATTTACAAGTTTGTCTCACTGGGGGGAAGCGAAGCGACCAAAGAACAGGATGGACCTTGTCTTGTTGTGCCTGATGAAGAACAGGAAGGGGTGGTCTGCTGTGAAGTGCTCCTCCCGCAGCATACAGAAGCTGGCAATGGCAGCTGTGGCTGCAGCAGCCTCCGTGCCCTCCTCACTCACCTCCACGAAGGCCTTGTGGGCCACCGTAGACAGGAAGAGACCTCCTTCGCCGTTCATCCCAGAGAGGTCAGCCTTAGCCCTACTGAACACATCTGTCATGCCCATTGTGCCCAATGCCTCTTTGAGTTCATAGTCTTCCTCCAATTGAAACTTGGGAAGGTGAACTAGGACTTCTGATTGGGTGTCCATGTTGTCCCTGTTGGTCCATTCATCCAGCTTTTCTTGTGTTAGTTCTTGCTCCAGCTACACACACACACACACATTATTACCATTAGTCAATATAAATAATTACAATAAAACAGTTGATACAGTCATCTTTGAACAATACAGCTGTGTGTCATTGGTGTTTTTTAATGCTGTTGGTGCCCCTGTTACCGGTCTCACAAATCCAGAGCTCATTACTAAACTTGAATCTTCACTCCTCCACAGGTTGCATAATTCATAACCATAAGTGTTGTGGCCATCACCAGGTTATGTTGGGAACTGAAACAACGCTGGCGTTGTGGTGAAGCTACCATCGACCGTCTGACCGTTACCTTAAGCAGAGGGTCTGAGCCGTCTGTCGCCTCGCCTGGCAGCAAGACGAACATGCTGAGCTCCTCCTTGACGTAGGGCAGCTCCAGGATCTGCAGGTTGTAGTCATGGATGTAGTTGAAGGGCAGCTTTTTCATCTGGTACATCATCTGGACAGGCTTGCTCTCGTTCTGGCATGAGGGAAACCATACACACCATGAATACACTTGCTATGCAGTGCTGTGTTTGTGTACATACATGTACCATTTTAACATTTACTATTCATTTAGCAGTGAATGCCCTACCCCAGGTAGGGTTAGGCATCTTGCTCAAGGATACAGGCAGGCTAAATCAACAAAACCTTTCACAACAAGTAACCAACACCCTGCCCCACCCCAGGGCCATCATGAATGTAATGTCTCACCTGGTTCAGTTTAAAGGGCATCTGTTGGGTGTTGGCCTCATCAAATCTGTTGAGCCAGTTTCCTTTGAAGTAGATGGCATTCACCAGAGCCAGCCTTGTCATGGCACTTACTGTACCAGACTTAAGGAGATCTTTGATCTTATCTGTAGACAAACAGACACACTCAACTGAGACTCCAGCCCTGTCTATTGAAACCTAAATATTTAAATGACGTTCCCAGCTCTGGGCGTGCTCTGCATAACTTCATGTCTTTACTCTGAGTCTGCTGTTCAACCCAGCTGTTGATCTCTGCTCTGCAATCTTCTGGAGCCCCAATGAAGTCCACTGCCTTCAGGTCAGCATTGTAGAACTTCTGTGTGGCTTCTACGAATTTCTGCATAATGTTTATTAAAAAGGTCAACAAATGCAAATTCACAGAATCAATGCAATCATATATAAAGAAAAGCACACTGACCGAGAGGAAGTGAGCTGTGTTTTCCCCATAAAGACGGTTGGCTAGTTTCAGGACATACGCAGTCGATGGAGAGTTGATATCAGCGTTGAGGGTTTGGAAATCTGCATGAACGTCTTCAGAGGAGAAAGAGAGTGTCTGCACACAACACGATTTAGAACACAATTATCAAATGTCAAACATAGCCTGAATCAAATGTACAGCCTGAATGCAGCGACAGTGGACTGCAATAACGCCTACATACAGAGATCCAGAGGTCAAAGTGCAATATTCTAATGACTTATTATCCCCTATAGACACACCCTTCATTCATTGGCTTCATTGGTAGTTTTAGTGACAGTATAAGTAAAGAATACATGTTAAACGTTAATGTTTATCATTAATGGTATTACTTGAATAACCCCAGGTAAACCATAATAATAACACCATAGATACAGACACAGACACAGACAGACAGTGTTGTGTACCTTGTGCATCTGAGCAGCAGTGTCTCCTCGGGCTCCCAGGTAAACCATAATAATAACACCACAGACACAGACACAGACACAGACACAGACACAGACACAGACAGTTATACCTTGTGCATCTGAGCAGCCGTGTCTCCTCCGGCTCCCAGGTAAACCATCGCCAGAGCCGAGCTGACGCTCAGAGGGGAGAAGAACGCGTTCCCGTGTGGGTTCGCTTGGCTCAGAGTGCGGAACATGTTCAGAGCAAATATAGTGTTGGAGCTCCCAAGGGTGGCCATGGCTGTGTCCTACTGTAAAGACAAACAATATATCAATATCAATATCAATACATGACTCGGAGTTCATTTGGGTTTCCATTGAATGACGTCCGCACCCTATAAACGACACCTATTCCCAAAAACATACCGAATTATTCACTGTAAAAACAATATATTAACTTTGCCAACCTGATTGTGTCTTTCTTTGAAAGAAGTGAAGCAGACTGGACGGAATAAAATACGTAAGTTAATAATAAAATGAATAAAGGAAACCCGGTGAAACGAAGACCCCTGTCCGAGGTTGTGTTGCAGACAATTGGACAGACTGTACTTTATTGGAGCTGGGTGGGAGGAGACACACTTTATAACCAATAAATCACTGTCAAGATAAGAAAAACGAACTGTCCGACAGTCAAACTTCATGTAAGCGCACAGCTAAGCTTCGTCCCTAGAGAACTGACAGTACGCCTATGTAACATACTGACCGGGATAACGCGTTATCCGGCTACTGCACCGACATTTCCGGTCTCTTACTGCCAATGATCTTTGTACGCCAGTTAACAGTCCCCGGAGGGACAACAGCAGCAACAACAACAACAAGGAGAATACATATGGGTTTTGACGATCGTTTTGACAAAACAATATCATGTAACGGAAACGGATATCAGAAGTCCCGCCCTCTCCCTCGCCTAACTAAACCACATGTAACTGAAAGTCCCGCCCTCTCTCTCACCAATAACGCTCATTTTGAGTATCCCATTCTAGGCGTTTGGTCATGAGACAAGGGTTAGTTTGACTTAGCAAGGTGGATATGATTCAGGAGGAAAGGCCAACACACCTTTAGACGAATGCCAACCAAAGGTGTGTAGTTAGTTATCTGTGCAATGTAATGCAGTTAGCCCACAAAACAAGACCTTGTCATGGACTTGAGATTTCATTGAATTCTGCAACTGTCCTTTTTCTGTGACAGAATGATTGTGGGAATACTTCAGAAAATACTACTTGAGCTGAGAGACTATGTGAATTAGTATAAATACATCTCCCTAAAATAACTTGAAAGAGTGAAACAACAATATATCAATATTGCAATATAATAGAACAAGTTTCAAGCAATCATAATTGCTAGGTTGACACCTTAGTGTAAAACAGCAGCCAGGACAAGATTCTACACAACACTAAGTACTATTTTAAGTGCCGGGACATAAGAACATACAAGTAAGTGCTAAGGTCCAAGAGGGGATGGGATTCAAACCCTGGTTGGGTAAGTGGGAGTGGTTTAGGGAGGAGAGGTGGGGGGTAAGGAGGGAAGCTATGCAGAGTCCAGGTGAACTCTGAACAGGTGAGTGTTACAACCCTCATCATTTAAGCAAGCAAAGCAATACTGTGGCATTTCATGGTCGGGGTCATAACAGATGAGTCTGCTGCTGTCCTGACCTCGGGAGGTCGTTCCACCACTGTGGTGTAAGGACAGAGAAGAGTTGTGTGGAGTTTGGTGGAGCGACGTTTGTTTATTTTTAGTGATGGTGGTACCAGGCGGCCAGCTGAAGTGTTATTTTTTGCACTTCGTTCTGTTTGCACAATTTAAAAGAGAGAAGTATATATGTGATCACATCCTCTATTCATTTCACTTCTTGTGGGCTGTTCAGCCCGTACTACCATGGGAGACACACTGCACATACTGCCATGGGAGACACACTGCACATACTACCATGGGAGACACTGCACATACTGCCATGGGAGACACACTGCACATACTACCATGGGAGACACACTGCACATACTGCCATGGGAGACACACTGCACATACTACCATGGGAGACACTGCACATACTACCATGGGAGACACACTGCACATACTACCATGGGAGACACACTGCACATACTGCCATGGGAGACACACTGCACATACTACCATGGGAGACACTGCACATACTACCATGGGAGACACACTGCACATACTACCATGGGAGACACACTGCACATACTACCATGGGAGACACTGCACATACTGCCATGGGAGACACACTGCACATACTGCCATGGGAGACACACTGCACATACTACCATGGGAGACACTGCACATACTGCCATGGGAGACACACTGCACATACTGCCATGGGAAACACACTGCACATACTACCATGGGAGACACACTGCACATACTGCCATGGGAGACACACTGCACATACTGCCATGGAAGACACAATGCACAGCTACACAAACATGGAAATGAATCATTTGAAATTATGAAGGAATGCTAGTAGGCCTCAAGCTAAAATCATGTAGACCAATATTCGAGTAGATTAAGTACAGCAACTCTGGCAGGCTATGGTTATTACTGCTAAATAATAAAGTAGAACATACTTTATTATATTATTTAGTATGTTTACACACCTGTTGGTTTCCGCACATTCATAGGTCAAGGACAATGACGGAGGCCTACAGACAGTGTGTTCAACCCACGACATCAAGCTGCTCAGTGACACAGCAATCGGTAGAATGCTACTTTGACATTAGCATTCTGTGTTGTTGATGTCAGGAAACATTTCAGTGTCTGTTGTGTTCTTCATTTATACACCTTATGTCACAGTAGTAGTGCTTATGGGTGATTAAAGAAAAAATGTTTTTTAGGTTGCCTGTATGATTTGTATGTCAGTAGACATATTGCCCTGGCTCAGCTTCCCAACACAATTTGACCTTTAATAAATCTCATCATAAATCTCCCATTGTTACGCTGACTTATTTATGAGAGGACGAGGAAAGCATCCCAGGAGTTTGTAGCTCGTCGTCGCTGCTTACAGTAACACTCACACACACACACACGCACACACACACACGCGCGCGCACACACACACACACACAAATGCAAGCACACACATCAGCACCAATTACTAAGCCAACAAAACATGTCTATCCACTAAATCGGTCCCAGTGAGCGGGTGAAGGGAGCAGGGTGAAGTGCTCTCTAATAAAAGACGCTGGCTGTGATGTGAAGACACTGGGATGGCCCCGGGTTCGAGGTCTCAGCACCGCTGCTCTGTGTCCTCACAAACACGGCAAGGGATTAATGTTGGGGGATAAAGGCCCCACGCTGTGACAGCTCTGTTCTTGACTTGCACCTGTGTGTGTGTGTGTGTGTGTGTGTGTGTGTAGTAATTTAGGAAACAGGAGGAGGCGAATAAGGACATGGCATAGTCGTGACCTTATTTGTTTTCAGTCAACAAAGACTCTAGAACACTAAGTGAGTGTCCAGAATGCAGACAATGACTCACTGTTGCCGAGATGTTGATCTCTACATATGCATGTCCAGTCTGTATCTGGAGTTTAACAACCTATTACTGTCCATGAGTAAACACGCTGTTTGTATATGTATATATTGTACTGTAATATGTTTCATGAAAGTTTGCTGTGATGTCTCTCTCCTAATATGCACTTGATTACCACTAATAAGAACGAGAATATAAATACAATTGTTAAAATAGCAGAAACCTTCGTGTCGTTTTGGATACCAGCTTTCTCTAAACGAGTGACAGACTACTTTTCGATATGGAACAGGGAAACAAGCCTCCACAACACGGATGTATTAAAGAACGCTCTAAATGTACATGAGGCACACTTATCATAGTCCCTCTCATCCACGGACTGCCATTCACTGCACTATTTTACACTTGGATTAAAAAGTGAAACTTTAAACGTACAATTGAATCCTCTAAATACATGGTGTAATACATTCACTGTGGAATTGCTGAAATATCTTTACTTGTGAGAACCTGGAATGGTGGATTTTACCTTCACTTCGCTGACGGAGCTAGTCCATATCTTCCATAGATTTTGGCTAACTGGGTCAAATGCTAACTGGAATGGAGCGCTGGGCTGATAGTGACCGTAATAATATATGGTGCTCCTTGTTTGACTTTAGCTAACATAACGATGTTAGTATTGGTCAAACCCAGACATTATACTGCCTCAGTCAGGCCATTTAGGAGGTGCAAGGTATCTTATGATACTTACAACTCATTAAACAGGCTTTTCAGCATTTGTGTGTGCATGTGTGTGTGTGTGCGCGCACGTGCAAAATACTCCATGGATGCCATTTGTAAACCTTATATTTGGATGTCATCCTAATTTCTAGAAGAGGTCTCATTAAATGGAACCAAATCAGGTGTAAAACATTTGATATCGAGGGAATGACTTGGCCACTGTATATTAATCCTATTCCTTTTCTCACCACATCTACACCTCCCCATGTGAGCATCTAATTAAAGGTCTGTCAGTCGCAACACCTTTTTCAAAGTCAGAGGATATCCGTTTACACATAGCAGAAAAGCACAGGATTCATAAGCGATGCTGCTGATGCAGTTAATACACCTTGGGTGCTAATATTCACTACACGGCAGTAGCTCAGGAGGTAGAGCTGGCAACTGGAAGGTTGCTGGTTAGATCCCCTGCTCTCCCCAGCTAAATGTCGAGGTGTCCCTGAGCAAGACACCTAACCCTAACAAGCTGGTTGTTACCTTGCATGGTTGACACCACCGTCGGTGTATGAATGGGTGAATGTGAGGCAATGTAAAGCGCTTTGGATGAAAGAGATACCTGTGTATTAGACTGGCCACTGTAGAACTACATTTGTTAACATTGTTTTCTGAAACCTACATCTTAGTTAGAATTAGTTCATCCAAACAAGAAACCCTGCGGAGCTCCGCCCCTCACACTTTCTGGTTTGCGGCCCAGGCGCTGTGCAAGTTCAGCTAGCATTATCAGCTAGCATTATCAAACTTCTAGATCCAAGATTAGAAACACCACAAATAATGCAGGTAGTTATTTATCTATTTTGAATTGACCTTATAATGATGGACTGCTGAATTTGTTATTGTCAGGGCCATGCAGCTCAGCTGAACATTACATGAATGTTGATGTTGCTGTCGTACCACTGGTTCTGACAGGCAAGACAAACAGTGGACCCTCAACCCTACGGAATAGCTTGGGCCATCAACCCACACAGCTGTCACCTTGGTGGATCCTGAAGGATCACCAAGGAATCTGTCTGATTGAGATTCCATGTAAGATTATGCATCCCCAAAAGAAAACTGTGTCAAGTTTAAGTCATCTTCTTAAAAGTGTTCACGACCTTTCGTTGCATTTGGGACGGCGGTCCACCCTGATGACCATACCACAACGTTTACTGTTGTCAGGCCAAGCATATTTACGAAATGCCATGCAGTAAACAAGTTGCCCACTCTGTGTTAGTAACACTGTGTGGTCCAGTGTGTCTTACGGAGCCTGGGAAACTCTGACACTCCCTTCAATCAAGAACAACTAAATACTAAATAATCCAAATTATAATTGGTGTTGGGTGTTATTTTCATATGGTGGCTTAACGACTTCAGTGATGGAAGCATGATCCCAAATCCACGCGGGTCTATTGGTGCTACTGGGAGGTACTGGATGCTTTACCAGTGGTCTCACTGGGCACCACTGCCTGCTTGAAGCTTCCAGCAGAAAACACATCGACATCATCAAACCACACATGCTCATTTAAGAACAATTCTCTTCAAACCTCTAACCCAAACTCAAATACGACGTTGTATGACAGGTCAGTGAATCATACATCCCTCGCAGGATATGCTGTGATCAATGATGAGTCAACAAGAAGTTCATGGCAGATTTCCAAAATTATTTGAACATTGTTCAACCAATGGCGTACTCATGACAAGCAAAGTTGTCTTGAGGTGTTGTCGAAGGGTGGAAGGGACAGCTCGATGGACCAGCAGCCGGCTGTGTATAGTGAGGGAGCTAAACAGGTAAAACCGGTGTTACTTTTTTGTAAGTCGCTTTGGAAAAGGGTTAGGCATTTGGCGTCTGCCAAATGCTCTAAATGTAAATGTACATGTAAAAGCAATGAATTGGGTATTGAGTAGCCCAACACAAACACCTTGACCTCGTATCTTTACCGATGAATGACCAAGTAGACTTTTTAGAGCTGCCATAACAGGTCTGGGATGTTGCGCTAAATATAGCAAGAAATAAAGCACCTCTTTGAACACACGTTGGAGTGTTAAACCCTAGGGCAACAGAGAGCATGCTAAGCTAATTAACACACACACACACACACAAAGGGGTGACAGGGAATGCAAGGATGCTAACTAACTAATGGAAAGATCCATGGACTCAACGACAGCTGAAGGCCATGTTGAAAAGCATGACAAGGAAAAATAAAATACATGAAAACTAAAAGGAGTCTTTATCTGTGTGTAATGATGACACAACAACAATGTAATGTTCTGGAGAGAAGTGGGCGGGGCTGGGGGAAAGTTCATATCCAAAATGAATTTTTACTATTGACACAGAATGTTGTCAGCTATATGGAATCACAAATATAAACCTTAGAATATATAACTTCACTTTGGGGTGGAGACGAGCACTCTACTTTATTTTTTTAGCTTTAGGTAGTGATCTTGGACTTAGAGATGTTGGTGACCACTGGTTAAAATTGTATCCTCGATGCTCACAATGTGGAAACCCACAATCAATTTTGAATCAGGAATTGATCCCCGACCCTACAGAATGCTACTCTCCAATTTTGCCAATGGGATTTCTATGGATTTTGGCCTACATATGACTTGTCTATTTCCTTTAAAATTGTATAGCGTGCAGAGGCCTGGGTGTTTCATGACTTCCTAAGTGAGTGTAACATGATGAGACAAACACGAAAGTGTGAAGAAGGATCAGCTTTGGTGACGACTTGACCTCCTGTGGACCATTCGTTATACTGTACATCCCTGCACTCTAAAATACCCTCACTGTCTGTCTGTGGCCATCACTTAGCCATGTTGACACTTCAATATTCCAAACATCCTTGTTAAGTTCCATAAAGTAAATATTATAAATGATATATGGACACAACAGTCTCTGAAGCTGCGTTGTACTGTAGACCATATCTAATCTCTCTGTGGATGTCTGTCTATCAGTCTGTCTGTCTCTCTATCAGTCTGCCTGTCTGTCAGTCTCTCTGTCTATGTCTCCATGCATCTCTGACACATGGTAGCCCAACATTTTCCATTATAAACAAGCTTCATAATATACTCATGACCATGTCTTGCATGCTG
>OMKP01079958.1:0-15314 GCA_900302375.1 Bathygadus melanobranchus
GGGAATAAAAGGGTCCATTGAGTCTCCATCCCAAAAGCCTTTGTCGCAAATGTCTTTATCCCCCACTGTCTCCGGAGGGGGGATATCGTGTCTCCCGTTAACAAAAAGTCTCATTTCATAAATGCCACCCCCAAAAGCTTGTAGGTCAACACTACAGCACAACAATGAGCGCCCTTCCTCATCTTGGTGCTGATGTTCACTATGCCCTCTGGGCATAGTGATTTTATTCAACTCCCGCTCTAGTTAGTCCACTCTGCTCACACACACACACACACACACATATACACACACAGACATACACACACACACACACACACGCACACACTGGATGACAAAGGACAACAAAAAGGAGGGTCATGTTATTGGCTTTTAGTATTTCCTCAGAGAAATCCATGAGATCATCCGCATTAGGTTGAGTTACTGACACACTCTACCACCACCACCCCCACCACCACACACCCTTACTTATTCCATGATAAATTGTCCATTCGCATCTCACAGGATGTTTTAAAACACTTCAGGCTCCATGATTGTCGATGAAACAATTTAAAAAAAGGTAACATAGCCATTCTGCCTTTGTCGCTTCAATGCAGAGATACGCTTGTGTTCCGCCGGATCAGAACACACACCGGCCGCTCAGACTTGACATTTAGTATCGTCTGTGTCTGTGGGTATTATATTCATTGGGACCGTGACACATTGAACACATTGTTCAGGAGAACATAGCAGAGGTGACCAGACGAAAGGCTCAAGTTTCTGGTTCCACAGCCAATCGATGTGTTGCCGCTGAACGCCGAATGCTTCATGTGAAATGGATTTCAAATATGAAAGTAACCGAGGGCTCTACTCATGCATGGCTGATTTCATTTCATCTATTTCCATGGTAATATCCTAGGTATACGACGGGCCGTGTGCCTGAGTGCCTGGTGGAATCAATGGGTCGTAGAGGCCATGGGATGTGTTTATAATTACATGTCCACATGGTGCCAGATTGTTTCACCGCACACCGAATAACATCTGATCACAGTGCGAGCTGGACCTCCTCAGGATGCACATTGGATAACAATGTGAGCCAAATCAGATGTAAGAAATGTCCGCTGGTAATGGGTCCCAGTGGGGTCCCAGTGGGGTCCCATCACAACAGTGAAATGACGGTGCTTCTGGTCATGTTTGCTCAGCCACAGCTAAGGTAAAGTGCACTCGTATCCACCTGAAGCTACCAACATCCTGCTTCAGGGCTTCCTGTGGATCAATATGCTATTACATAAATACATGTTGCCCTGTAGCATGATTACTATGATGAAGTTATTGTCATCTGGTTCTGAATCCAGTATTCCGCAGAAATGTTCATTTTTCTACAATCATTCCGTGTTGTTTTTTCCTCCAGGTTGACCAGAGCACCAGGGAAGACTTCAACCTGACAGCCGATGGGGAATTCAATGGCATCAAGTCATTAGTCCTGGGCAGAGTGCCCGGTAAGTATAAGGTCTGAGAAATCAGACCTAGAGGGATACAGAGCACTCAGTGAATTATTAAAAACACACACACGCGCGCACACACGCGCACACACACACACACACACACACACACACACTTGGCTAGCCTTGTCAGACTTCCTATCAAAGATTGTGCAGACGTCGTGATGGAATCTTAAAGACATAGATTATGTTTTGCGGCGACCGGACAATCATTCAAATCGTCAAAATGTGAGCCCTTCAACCGTCTTGAGACGTAAATGAGAAACCGCTTTAGGACAACAACAAATTCAAGTAGGATTGCTTGCTTGGTAGTTCCTCGCTCCCGCCACACGGAACACCTTACACTTGAAATTCCGCGCAGGGATTCCGCCGACGTACTGAAGGACTTCGAGTCCAATGCGAGTCAAACTGAAGTGTGACTATGGGGGCGAGGATGCAGGACGGCATCAATCTCCTCTACAATGTATTACAAGGCAGCTGTGGTCGCCCTCCCCCCGCTGAATGCACTGCTAACGTGTTGCGGATCAGCGTGAAGGTTCACTGAAGGTTCAATCAATTAGCATTTCTGTCTGCTCAAACAGATAAAACATCAGAGAAAACATGCCGTCAGCCATCTTCGTATTTGTTCAAACTGCCGCAGCAGTTTAAGGTTTGGCGTTGGGTAGCTGTTGTGGCGAGAGTGGATAATGAGATTCCTTTCATGACGGCCGGTATTCATTCCTTTGAGCAAAGGTCTTCCAGTTGGCTGATGCCAGGTCAGTCACACAATCATCTTCATGTGTTCACATTGTGTGCATATGAAGATAGGCACTTGTGTGCCTATCTTCATATGCACACAATGTGAACTTGTGCCTGCCTAGCTAATTTACAGAGAGAATAGAATGTTCCAGACAGGTTTGTTTGTTAATTACAACCTCAGACAACCGTCTATACGGAGGAGACAAACAGAGCAACGCCGCCTCCTCCGCAGTTATTTTTGCTGTTGAATAATATATTATATATTGATGCAGTCTTGTCTGGTTCTTTTGAGAGCAAAATAAGCCACCTCTGCACTGTGACGGTCATAATTACAGAGGAGGAAGAGCCATTGTCCTTGTTGTGGAAGAGAGATTAAATACGGCAGTCAGTGGCAGGTGCACTGCCTGCTTTAGAATGCCTCGCGACCCAGAAAACCTCATCCCGCTCTTAGAGGCTGTTCTGGGGGAACACCAACACCACACTTCTCTCTTAGTGGGACGCGTTCTGGAGCCACACTGTGAACGCAATGGCCCAAACCGGTCTAAATGATGAATTTATACAATAGTCTAATGTGTTGTTATCCATCAATCGTTTTATTGTGGTCCACTTTTTGCCGTGATTGTCAGCGATTGCAGGTCTAGCATGGCATAGAGTGGCGTATTCATTAAAAGTCCAAAAGTATCATGCTACACGCACACACACACGCGCACGCACGCGCATGCACGCACACACGCTCTCTCTCACTCATACAGACAACCCTGCTCAGTTATATATTGCAAAGGATGGACTCACAAAACTGAGCAATTACAGACTTGGCTGTGTGTGTGTGTGTGTGTGTGTGTGACACACAGAGAGCATTATAATGGGGATGTGTATAGTTGGTCTGAAACTGATAGACATGTACTGATAATGTACCTCTCTTGTGAAATGGCACTTGGACTCCAATCAATAACACACATACAGTCATTACTGAGTGTGTGTGTGTGTGTGAGGCTTTTTAATTGACAGTGACAGGGGAGTTGTCTCATTTTTGATGTTCACACTGTCCAACTGACTGTTAGTATAACGGATATATTTTAGTCTACAACTATATCGTATCACAAATACAGCCCTTAGGCACTGTCCTATCATTGCTAGATAATACTGCAGAAAAGCAAAGACAACAGAAATCAATAAGGCAATCCATAAACAACAGAATGATTGTTTTTGTTCTAGAAGGTGACTCACAGCAGACAACGGGTGCAGTCACGCAGAAGTCACTATTTCAATAGCTACCACTACCTGCATTACGCCACAAGGTCGCTGTTAAAGCTGCCATCAGCGATTCTCCCTCGCCACACATTGCTCGTGGTTCTCATGCATTCGGATCAACAGCGAGGGGCCAGCAGTCAAATAGAACCACGACAGCCGCAATACATGGCCGCGCGGACGCAACGCGTAGGCAGGGTTTCTTAGAGTCTGTGCAGCGTGTGGTTGCCTGACATCGGCAAGTATTTTTCCACACAGATGATTGGCTTCACTGTGTGCATGTTGAGTTCTTCCCAAGTGATAATGCAGTCGGTTACGTGCGGGGTTTGGAAGTGTACGCTATATTAACCGGTGCTGAATTAGTTAACGGGATGGCTTTAATTACAGGATCATGGATACACATTGGGTTTATTTTATTTGAATGTGCAATGTAACTGGACCCACGAGGTCACTCTGCTGCATTGCGCTGTCTCTGGTACATTGAGGTTGTCTATTTGAATCATTTTCAAACAGATTGTACTCGTTCTTTACACAGTTCTGTGGAGTTTTACCTGTGTGAGGGACGCGTAGCCGCGTGTGGATAGAAAAGAGAATAGACCAGGCGTGCAAAAATAGGGAAGAGCCGCACGGGTGCGAGGCCCATGTATTTTGGCCGAGACTCAACCAAAACACAATTGAGTCAAAGCAAAGTGGGGCAGCCATGATGTGGCTCATGACATCACCGTGGCTAGCATTAGTTAGCAATAACATGCGACCGTCGTGATGAGAGAGAGACGGAACTCTACCTGTGGTTTGGGCGTGTGGTTACTCTTTTAACACTTGTGACTGATGCAAGCTAGCAAACATGCTACCTGCTTCCAGCTCTGGGAAACTGCTTATGCATTTAAATAGCGTTGTTGCCCTTTCCTAGAGTCAATGTGCCATGAAATCATTGTTTACTCATTAGTGTTAAACTTAATTGTAACTGCAATCCCCCCTATCTATTTTATAAGTCTGTCTCCTTTATCTATATATTAACCTGCTCTTTGGCTGTTTGACAAGAACGGATTGCGTGGAATTACTGGGATAACAAGCCAGCTAGTAATCGGTAGTAATTGAATTACTATAAATCACAGCATTTTGCTTCCTCTCTCTTCATTTCCCCCCTACAGAGTCTGATGAGTTGGATCCAGAGCTGGCTCGCCTGGCCTCGCTGGGCTTCACCGGCTGTCTGTCGGTGGTGCAGTTCAACTCCATCAGTCCGCTCAAAGCTGCTCTGCTCTACCCAGACACCAGCCCTGTCACCATTAACGGCCCATTGGTCCAGTCTACGTGCGGCTCCTCGGCACCAACCAATGCCGACGCTGCAGAAAACACACACCACCTATCAGGTAAGAGGGAGGTGTTGATATAGCCTATAGTATTCTCAGTATTTTTATTTAATAACTATTTCCAAAAGTGTTTAGAACCTGATTTAGATGTTGTGTAGATGTTTAATGGTTTAATGATTTCAAATATTTCTAGTCTGACATTCTAGATTTGTGGAGTTAGTTCCTTCCTAAAATGATTGTATTAGATTTAATTTGCATTGAGTACATTTGCATTTGACTGCATTTGCATTTGACTGCATTTGTACTGACTTGAGTCAATTATTTACTTTCCTGTCAGCTGTTTTTATTTTATGTACGCCACCATTCAACATTCTTGGTGTGCTCATTAAGTACGGAGACGAGAATTGTTTGGGATAAGCACAAAAATAATTAGCCAGAGTCAATTATTGTGGAAGGCAGTTTTCACTTAATTTCATATCCCCCTGGTGGCCATTTAGCTTGAAGCTTCCTTAGGAGGCCCATTTGGAACAGAGCTGGGCTACTTAATGGGCCTCATCAGCCTGAGTGGTGCTACTCTACACTGTTTCTCAGTTGTCCTCAATTTCCTTAACTTCTCTGTTCTTTCTTGCCTCCCTCTTTTTTTCATTGTCCTTGTTATGCCTCCGCCTTTTTATTGTTATCTTTATTTTGGTGTTTGTATTTTTCCATTTTTCTTCTTCTCCTTCTTCTTCAATTCTTTGTGCCATATACACCCTCTCTTGCTTACGGTAGACCAGTCTGGTTCAGTGAATACAGGTCAACCTTTAGTCAATTCCATCCGGAGTGACTCGGCCTTGATCGGAGGTACAGTAACCACAATGATGATGATGATGATGATGATGATGATGATGATGATGAAGATCATTGTTTCGTAATGACATTAGTGCACACAAACAGTGAACATTTTCTTCCTTAACCCGTTACCAGAATTCACTCCAATTGCACCAAATGCTGACCTTCCATTTAGTTCTATGAGTCGCTAACAACTGATGCCACTTTACATTTTGAAGCCTTATATTAGGAACCTTCAAATATTTCGTTGTGGATTAATGATAATCTCTTAACGACTACCATCTTTGCTGCTGTGGTCGTACACAAAGTTGCATAATGTTTTAATGTTTTATGCAAATCCTTTAATAGATTCGATTCGATTATATTCAATTTACTTACTGTTGGCAAAAATATGAACTGCCCATATCTACTGTATATAATATACTGTATATAGGCAGTTTTATTTACATTCCATACCCTTTTGCCAGGGTATGGAAAAGTTTAATAATATTTAATCAAGCGTTTCTTCACAGTTTAACATTTTTTTAAACAAAAGTGATTGGGCTGTTAATCAAGGCTGACTAACTGGAAAATACTCACACGCACACACACACACACACTCCCTGTACCCCTCCCCAGAGTCACACTTGCCTCCTACAATTTGTGCCTCTAAAAATGAGTTAAACACAAGTATTTATAGCACACTTCATCCATCTTTTCGTAAAGCTTGTTTGATGTGTGCAAAACAAATATACAATGGCCATGATCGTTTTGGATTCCGATTTTCACTTACTTCTTAACTTAATAAACAAATGCATTATTCGCCCATTTCTAGACAGAGAAACCACTTGTTTTGCATATACTTTTCAACGTACAAACAGAACATGAACACGCGTAACACCCCCTTAAATGCATATGTCTTATATCCTTTCGACAAATGTGTTACTTTTTTGTAAGTCACTTTGGCTAATGCTCTAAATGTAAATGTAAATGTATCCTGGAAGTGCTCGGCTTGTGTCATTATATCGCTAATTGCGCGAACCTTTTCTCGCAGGCGTCATAGCGGTGGTCGTTTTCCTGACCGCGTTGGGGCTGGCGGTCACGGCCATATACCTCTACAGACGGAAAGAGACGTACGGCAAGCCGGAAGCAAAGGCCGTGAAACCCGAGGACAGCTCCGAGGCGCCCTTCAACACCCAGGCCGACTCGCACAACATTCCCAGTGAAACCACAAAGGAGTACTTCATCTAAAAGGGGGGTCGGGGCTTGATCTCCTAGAGAGCTAGCGGTGAAAACTGCTGAGGAATAAGACAAGAGTACCCTGCTTTGTTGTTGTGTTGTTTTTTTTTAGCAAGATACAGATACCAGAAGCTTCCGAGCTGGGACAGTGGTTTGAACAAGATGGCGTCACCGGAGGGGATCACCTCATCGTTTCACTTGTTTACATGTCAAAAGTGTACATATTGTTGCAAACTATAGCGAAAGTGTTTGACTTTAAAAAGAAAAAAAGGTGTTGATGTTCCCGTTTCTGAAACTGTACATATTTAAATTGTACATATTTTATTAATGTCTTTATAACAAGATGTGTCTAATCTCTCTCGCTGTTATAATGAAAAGTTGCATATGTGTAATGGTATTTTTAAGAAGTTTCGTTCTAAAAAAAAAAAGGGTATTGTGCTCTAGAGGAAGTGCGTGTTCAGAACTGGATTCATTTATAAATATTTCCCAAAAGAAAAACGTTTGAAGGCTCACTTAATTGCAATCGCGACATCCCAACTCCCACGCGACACACGACAACACGTCCCCGACCGCTCCTTTCGCGCCGCAGTTCCTCCCTTCGTTCTAGAACACATGTAGCAGGTGAATATTTACCGCCGGCACTTATGAGGGGTTTACTTCAATCCCTTGACTTTAAATTGTCTTTCACAACTGCGAGCCCCCCCCGCAGCGAGCCGCAGTTGTCAAAACGCCAAATGTGTTTGAGCAGCATCGCTTTTAACACTAACGGGCTCAGCAGCGCTACTGTGAGCGTAGTGCCACCGCGTGACATTCAATGTTCTTTTGAAGTGTTGACGCGCATGTTGCGTTGACAGGTGGGGGCCGCGCCAGTGGGAGCGGATTATGAGGTGGCAAAAAGGTTGATCTAAGAGAGGCTGTTGTCGATAACAAAAAAAGAACAGGGTTTTTAGCCACCCTGATTTCAAAGTGAGGAGATTTTCTAAACGCGCTGTCCTTAAGTCTGTTCATCTGTGGACAGCAGAGCCAGCCGCTGCTTATGAGGCAGCATACATCACTGTATCTCGGCTTGAATCCAGACGGAAAAGAATGAAGCAACGTTAATGAGGGGAAGAAGAAAACAAAATTCATTACATGGCATAAATCTTGTTTTTCCATATCGCTATTGCACACCATCAGTCAGCCATTTGTTTTGCTGCTCACTTGATTTATTCACCTCAACCCGTTGGAAAGGCTGCCTCGTCAGCCCAGGCGTTGTTTAAAAGTTAGCAGAGCTAGAGGTCTCTGAGGAGCTATTGTCAAACACTGTCCATCCAAACCCCAGGTTACCGGAACCATGCACCATTATTTTCTCAGAACACATTTAAATGAGCTTAGAGGCGAAAGTGAGCATACCGGAACATTACAGGATTGCAATACATTTTCTAGCAAGGGTGCTTTCTAATACTGTTTTAAGTAGTGGAGAGAGACAATCAGATATTATCAATTGATACTGTGAAATTCCTCGGGCCTACGGGCTGCTGTTGGTAAAGCATTTTCTATCCAGATAGAAAACAAAGGAGTATCATCCTACAGTGGTGTGGCTTTTTCCATGGTTTTAACTGTGTGATGTCAGCAGATGTTGGTTTTCTGAAAATCCTACAGTTTGAGTTTCAACACTCAAAAATAATAATGTGACGTCACTTACGATGCTGTTATTAAGTGATGTTGAATGGCATGCCATATGTTTAGGTTAAGATCAACAAAAATGCTTGTTGGTCAAAATTTCTATTGTAAAAATGTTTTTAAAAAAGTACATTTAGGCCTATGGCTGAATTATTTGCTTTTTAGCAAAAACATACCTTTAACGTCATCTGGTACTGATTTTAGGTAATGGAGACGTTACACCCATTCTCATTGTGATCGGTGGTGTGAGTGAGCCATGTATTACCCTTACTTTTACGAGCTGTGGTTTTTCACTAAAGGTACGTACACTTGTTGCGTCGCTAGGTCGTTGTGTTCTCCAGCACGGCAAGTTTGAAACACACACAAATCACCTCAATCTTAAAACATTCCATTTTTTGGACTGTGCTGTACTGATTTGTACTGCAAATATATTGACTGGCGTGTTAGGACATGTGGCGCTAAAGTCGGGCCAAGGTTGAAGTAAGTTCGAGTCAGAAGACTCTTATTGTTTTAGGTCGCGTCTCAAGTGAACGCATCCTTAACAATAGCAATAGAGCAGTAATGGATCATACGTGCCGATTGGATGACTTTTGCACTTCTGCTTGACTACACTGTGAGGTAGGTGGAACTTTTCCCAATCGTGATGACAACCTTTAAAGGTGCGGTAGGTAAGATTTAAGAGCTATCGTTTGAGTGTAATGTGTCTGTCTGGTTGACTGCGAGTCTGCCTCTGTATTTATTTAGACCGCTCCCAATCAAACATCTCTTCCCTGATTGGGTAGGGGAATCCATGTTTCCTGCCAATCACATTCGCGCACCCCGCGTTAGCGTCTAAATGGCTCAGAAAGGGGTGTAGCACGGAAAATTAGGGATGGCTTGACACCACTTTTACGTTTGTCATCCAAAACTGTAATATTAAAGAGGAAAATTTCTTTCAACCTTATCTCTATCTGTCCGCATTAGGGATATAGTGTCAAAAACGGGGATATCTTGGCACAGGCAACATGGAGGAAAGGTAAATTGTTCATTAGTATAGCATAGGCTATACTACCAACATTGAAATTATACAAAGCCCATTTAGTTATGTCGATACCGATCCGATATACCAATGATGTTTTTTTAATTAAATTAAAAAGCTGAATATATCTCCTTTAGTATCTATTTGGGAGGCACAAAGTTAACTTTGTTGTCAGCAGCGTGCTCCTTGTTGTCTCGGATGAGATGAATGACCAGCCTCAGCTTCTGAGTCTGGGCTGCCTCGCTATGCCGTCCAGTTATGAATACAACATGGTAGCGCTCTTATCGCGGTGGAGGAGTTCTCTTAAGATAAAACAATATTGTCAAGTCAATTTGACTGTCTGCCTTCATATCTCTGTCATTTCTTTTGTGTTCCCACTCACATAAACTAGGAATATATACGATACATTTACATATGTACAGAAAGATCACAACATAGATAGACGGATGGAAAGATATTTCTACCTTTCTCTCATTTTCTATTTCTTCAATTTGTATCTATTGTAGCGACCTTTATTGATCTTTATCTCCTTATGTTCAACTAGTTTCCGAATATATCTTAAAGTATAACATCTTAAACACCAGTGAATGAAAACCAATCCTAGCCCTGAAATATAAAAAACATGCTATTCACCACCAAAGCAAAGTTGTACTTGTTTTTGCTTTCTCCAAACAGAATGTATTTATTTGTAGAAATATGTATTCCAAAAGTAATTTAGGATGCAATTTATTGAGTTTGTTTATTGAGCCTACATTTAAAACAGCCCCAATATAAGACAGCATTTACATAATTATAATAATAATAGTCTGTATTTGCTGCTGTCCCTGTGGTTTCATTATATTGAATGTAAATATTGCTGATGATGGTATTATAGTATGGTATGAGACTGATGAAGACTAATGTAAGGGGTTTTATTCTCTTCCTTCTAGCTGTGTTCTACTTAATAGGCTACTTCACCACCTCTGAGTCTCCTTTACAACGGTACTGGTATTTAGTATAAAAGCCGTTATCACCTGAATCTAATGCTGTGCCATGGGTACATGACTCAACATCTCCATAATAACAACATTAAAAGACCATCATCTCCCTTCATATTGAACAAGAATGTGAAAGACTTGAAATGATTTGATTGAAGCGTCTAAGGCTAGATTGAATACTGGAAGGTGAGGGGAGCAGGATGCTAAACACAGGCTGACTGAGAGGCAGTGTGTCACGCTGTAGTTCGTATGTACTCTGTACTCTTTGATCATTAGCCACTGAGCTCAGATCTTGTTAACAATCTAAATCAGACTGCAGTGGGACCAGCAGAACCAACTCTCTCTCTCTCTATAGATATATATATATAAAATGGTAAATGGATTATTTATATATTATATTATATTTTATCCAAAGCGCTTCACATTGCCTCACATTCACCAATTCATACACCGACGGCGGTGTCAACCATGCAAGGCAACAACCAGCTCATCAGGAGCAGTTGGGGTTAGGTGTCTTGCTCAGGGACACCTCGACATTTAGCTAGGCGGAGCCGGGAATCGAAACAGTCACCTTCCGGTTGCCAGACAACCGTCTCTACCTCCTGAGCTAGTGCCGCCCCATAGAATAACATGGGTCTGGTGGTTTGATGCTGAATAACTAGCAGGTAGACACCCTTAGGTGGTGTGGTTGCTGTGGGGCTCTAAGGTGATTTGGGTTCTAAACATAGAATGAGATAAGGATTGGGTGTGGACCCATTGTACCCATGTACCTCAATCAGGATATGCACATTCAAAAAGCACCATCATCGATGTTCATACCCCTTGAATAACATCAGATAAATAAAGTGAATTTAGAATGCATTGGTAAACAACTGCTTTATTAATCGCATAACCTGCGCTATGCTGTCCTGTTGGAGTTCAATTTCGAACTTTATTAAATCCCAGAGGGCTTTGCAGTCCAAGTGCAAGAGAAAAATGAACTATACAAAAGTTAAGCAGAGACAAAAACAGACAATGATACACATGTAAAGTTCTATTGAATAAGCCAATACCTGTTTGGAAAAAATATGTGCTATATGTCTGTTTGTTTTTATTCCCGGTATGGCCGAGAAGGCATTGTTGTTATCTGAACATTCCCGCTTTGACTAAAGTGGGTTGCACACAGGATGCGCCACTGGTCCGCTGACACTCGGCGTCCAAAGAACCCATTATTTTCGGCACCCAGCAACGGCTACAACATCCAACGCTGCTCAGAAATCTGAGCGTGCAACACTGCCACACTGCCATGGTTTCCCATCACGGACATGAGGTTGCGGTTCATTTGCTCGGAACTTTCACAGGTTTTTCGCAGGTTTTCCCCTCTCAGGGACGCATTGAGTGTGCGAGACATGCGTCACGTGTCTTATCTGACACGCTGGTGGTGGTTCTCGTCTTCGTAGGCCTACTTCCAGAAAGAGTTCACTTTCTCTCTCTCTCTTTCGCCCTCCGCTATGGAGTTCTCTTCTACAAGGAGTCTGAACTGTTAAGGATAAGTAAAGTACTGAAGAATGTGATTCTCACATTCTTTAATACCTCTAACCGAACCTTTGAGTCTGTATGTGTATAGTGCACAGTGTATAACGGTATGTTCACATTTACATTTAGGGCATTTGGCAGATGCTTTTATCAGAATCAGAATCAGAAATGGATTTATTGCCAAGTAATTTTCACATTACAAGGAATTTGGCCTGGTTTGTTGGTGCAAACAATAAACAATAAATACAGAAAAAGGCTGTAATTAAATAAAATAGAATAGAGATATTTACAATACAGAGAATGTGCAAGGGTTCACAGTGTGAGGTGCATAGAGTGTGTTTACTGTACAGGGGTCAGAAAACAGTGCGCTAATGTAACGCATTTAGTCTGATAAAATAAACAGTACGTTAATGTAAAGTGTAGTGTCTGTGGGGTGGGGATAAGGGGTCCATGTCAGTGGGGGTCCCGGGCCTTGTTGATGTTGTGGTGTGAGGTTTTGGTCCTGATGGATCACTAACGCTACAGTAAGATTTGAATAGAACAAGTTTCAAGCAATCCTGATTGCCAGGTCAATAGAACAAGTTACAAGCTTATAATTGCTAGCTTGACCCCTTACTGTAAAACAGCAGGTAGCCAGGATACGATGCTACACAATGCTAAGTACTATTTCAAATGCCGGGACGTACTAACAGCAGGATGCTACATAATGCAAGTACGATTTTTAAGTGCCAGGATGTACAGACATAGAAGTGCTAGAGATCCAGGAGGGGATGGGATTCAAGCCCTGTTAGAGTAGGTGGGAGAGGGTTAGGGAGGAGAGGTGGGTAAGAAGGGAAGCTATGCAGCGTCCAGGTGAACTCTGAATAGGTGAGTCTTGAGTCTCTTGCGGTATATCTAATCAGTATTATTTATTTGTAGTTTTGTTGCATTGAATTTACAAACTGTGGTTTTTGGTTGGAAGTGACATTCATATTATCCATTCGATAGTCTTGCATAGCCAGATCTCCACACTTGCTGAATAAAGGGAACTTGTTTTGGTGGAACATTTGAACGTGGGGAGGTGAGCCTCGCCATTAAAATGTGTTAAATTCCTGCCAAAGAAAACGCCACATACAACAATAAAAGACATTTTCAGCGTGTAGCTTGCTAGCTCAGAGGTTGTTGTTGTTGTTTCATGTAGCGGCGGGGACTTTGAAAACGGTAACACGCAGATAACGGAAGGGGAGGAGAATGACTTAAATAGTCGGCACTGGCGGGCTTATCCCGTAAGGCTTAAACAGTGAAGCTATTAATTAAGGGTTGCTTCATCTTAATAAGCAATTATATGGGAATGAAGGAAACGGGGGAGACGGAGAGGAGAAATATATCAAATAGATTTCAATTACGATGCTTTTTCTGCCAATCCAGCTTTATGCGTCGGTTTTTTTCTTTCTTGAATAGCTCTAGTGCTGCGGTGCAATCTCATTGAAACTTTGCACAATGTACAAACCACCTTTTTCGGTTTCAGCATCATTTGAAGTACCCGCATACGTTCAAAGATTAAACACAGAACAAGACCTGCAACGTAAGAGGAGAACATAAGATGGCACAGGAGGACATTTATATGGTAACTTTCAGATCGGAGCTGATTGTCTTTGGGGATGATGGGACATTGTTTTCAACCCCATTCCTATTAACCCCCCCACCCCCCATAACAGAATCATGGATTTCTGAAAAGATAAATAAATAAAAGATGAATAATCCACCATGACCTCTGAGGTTCCCGTTACCGGGAGATGATATCAGAGCTATGCAGAGCGAAGACACGGGGGAGGCGACCCCGACGGGCCATTAATTAACGCCTTCCGGTCCGATAAGGAAGGAAGGTGGGCGGCGGGTAAAGACTTAAGATGTGATAGGAATCAGCGGCGTGGTTCACCCAGATTCACTGCCGTGCCGATTGCATCTACGCCAGTAGTGTGGAGAGGCGGCAGCACCATTAGTAAGAGCAGAGAACTCCTGTAGGCTCCTCCACATGTTTTATTCATGTTCTGCAAGCAAAGTAGACCAGGAAGATGGTCTTCCTTCACTGCTCTGTTTTATGAGCACCCAGTAGGCCTAGCTTTTCTAATGCTCAGTGAACGACCGCGGTGTTTTGGGATAAAAGGGTGACAATTAATTACAATTAAGGGTTGATATTTACAATAATACTGTTTACATCATTAACATTAGGGCGACAGTAGCTCAGGGGGTAGAGCGGTTGTCCGGCAACCGGAAGAAGGTTGCTGGTTCGATCCCCGGCTCTGCCTAGCTAATTGTCGAGGTTCTCCAGTTCTCTCTGTTCTACATGTACCGGTAACTACAGACCGGTCAAAACGTGGCGCGATGGCGCTTATCCTGTGTGATGAAGACAGGTGTGTAGGATGCAGATGGAGAGCCGTGTGAAAGTGAGGAGATGTAAATGAAGTATTTATTTAGATCTTGTTCCTCCCACAGTGCGACTCCTCTCAGTCTCTGAGGGACTGTGGACATTCTCTACAGCTCTCTGGCTCACAGCTCTCCAACGTCATCCTACACAAATGTCTTCATCCAACCCGGTGAACCAGCAAAACCAGGTAATAGTCCGATTTCCAGATCCCGCTAGAAACTACACACGTGTTAACATTTCAAGGCAAACGACGTAGTAACCTACGAGTTATATAATATATAAATATATATATGTAAATGGTAAATGGATTGCATTTATATAGTGCTTTTATCCAAAGCGCTTCACATTACCTCACATTCACATATTTCATACACCGACGGCGGTTTCTACCATGCAAGGCAACAACCAGCTCGTCAGTTAGGGTTGGGTGTTGCTCAGGGACACCTCGACAATTAGCTAGGCGGAGCTGGGGATCGAACCAGCAACATTTACGTTTACATTTACATTTAGAGCATTTGGCAGACGCTTTTATCGAAAGCAACTTACAAAAAGTAACACATTTGTCTAAAGAGGGAGACAACAATATATCGCTGATGGTACAGTACAATTAGAACAGAACAACTTACAAGCATTCCTGGTTGCCAGGTCAATAGAACAAGTTTACAAGCTTACAATTGCTAGGTTGACTCCTTACTGTACAACAGCAGGTAGCCAGGATAAGATGCTACACAAGCTACATTTTATTTCAAGTGCCGGGACATACCAGCATACAGGATCCTATAAAGTGCCAGGACGTACAAACATGGAAGTGCTAAGGATCCAGGAGGGGTGGTATTCAAGTATTGATCGGGTGGGTGGGAGAGGGTTGTGGAGGAGAGGTGGGTAGGAGGTGAAGCTATTCAGAGTCCAGGT
>OMKP01079964.1:0-31830 GCA_900302375.1 Bathygadus melanobranchus
ATTCAACAACACCCAGAGCTCCGCTCAAGGCATAAACAATATCAAACCGAGTAGCCGGCTGGAATCAGACTCAAACCTGCACTCACAGATCTTGTAGTTGCTGTTGAGTGTTCAGTGAACATCTTTGTGAAAGGAGACCTTGTCGGAGAGAAGCGAGTTTGTCAGGAAAATTGCATTACTGTCTTCTGCTGCACCACTACTACACCTGTTGGTTTTGGGTTCCACTGACTTACTATCCTGCCGATGTGACTGCCCACGTTTAAAATGACATAACTGATAACTCATCTAATTGTTTTGTTAATAGGTACTCTCAACATACGGTACCGAATTGGTTCAACGCCTTCACACACACAAAAAACACAAAAGCTTTTAGATGATGGCTCTGTTCTTTATCGTCATTCATGCTATTGTTTCAGTAATGAAGCAACAAAGTTTCAATCTCCATGTCTATTTTTTTGACACTTGAAGCCACTCTGAAAGTGTGTCTAAAAGCTGTGTGTCGACTCCCCCAGGACTACAGGGTGAACATCTTCCTGCGGCAGAAGTGGAATGACCCGCGTCTGGCGTACAGCAAGTACCCAGACTCCTCTCTGGACCTGGACCCCTCCATGTTGGACTCCATCTGGAAGCCCGACCTGTTCTTTGCCAATGAGAAGGGCGCCAACTTCCATGACGTCACCACGGATAACAAACTACTGAGGATCTTCAAGGATGGGACGGTCCTGTACAGCATTAGGTCAGCTCGAAAGGCATTTTACATTTAAATGGAATTAGCCACATGATTATAGCAGTGCTAGAATTAAGGATTAATGGATGTCCAGTCAGGACAGGAGATATTCATGTCAAGTGTAACGCTCTAGGCAGAATTATCGATATTCTCTCTTCCTTGAGAACGGCATCCCAATTCATGAACGCCCATGAAGGACAGACTTTATATTTAAACATTCCCATCAAGTCAAATAATCCATAGGGTATACATTTTGTCTATTCAGCGCCATCTTCCTGTCCACCTGCATAGGGAGGATGAAAGGGAAAACATTTGTAAATTCATAACATTTTCCGAAGGTCTACCGTGACACGGTGCTCGTTGAAAGTATTCAAGGACGTGCAATCCACTTTTGTGTACGATATACAGCCCTCGGGCAAAAGACGAAGACAAGGCGAGTGCTTGATCAAAAAATGGCAAGGTAGAACGTTTTCATTTCACTTTAAATACTGCTGCAGTCATGGCCTCCATTCGATTTTCTCCAAGATGATGCAATATGAAGCAGATCAATTTCGTAGTCCATTTAGACGGTCGTTTTCAGGGCTGCGAGGGATGAGGGGACGAGGGGAGGTCCAGGAGAGGGGAGGGGTGGACAGCCGGGGTCAGGAGGGAGAGATGAAAGGCGCTTAGACACCTTTTTTCATTTTTTTTCATTTGAGTGTGAGAGGGAGCC
The DNA here is from genome assembly GCA_900302375.1 of Bathygadus melanobranchus. Taxonomy (NCBI): domain Eukaryota; kingdom Metazoa; phylum Chordata; class Actinopteri; order Gadiformes; family Macrouridae; genus Bathygadus; species Bathygadus melanobranchus. The sequence continues at coordinate 1,440 of OMKP01079964.1, forward strand.
GACTTCAGACCACAATGCATCTCAGAGACAATAAGTTGCACTAATGAAAGAGAGATAGGGACCCACTGGAGGGAGACCCACATGCTGGGGGAGAGTGAGAGGGGGAGAGAGAGAAGAGAAGGGAGGGAGAGAGATACACACAGATATAGGGAGAGGTGAAACAGGGAGAGATGAGAGAAAGAGATGCAAGAGTGAGACAGAGACAGTGAGAGAGACAAGAGAAAGACAGAGCATCAATTTACCTTGGGAGTTCAGCACCACAATTATTACAGTCTTCTTTTCCAGGTTTGTTAATGGAAAGTATTTAAAAATATATATCTAATTCTAATGTCGGTTTTTTTTATGTATTCTGTATTTATTATTTCTGTGTAACACTCTAGATTGACACTCATCCTATCCTGCCCCATGGATCTAAAGAACTTCCCAATGGATGTCCAAACGTGCACAATGCAACTCGAAAGCTGTAAGCAATGTGGAGTGTGTGTGTCTGTGTGTGTGTGGTTGGTGGCTGGTTCAAGCAGCCTCACCTGGCCGAGTCAGGCTGATTAGTCTGGGGCTGGGTGAGGCTGCACACCTGTGGTGCAGTGGCTAATCAATGCCCACAGGTTGAACCAGCCATCACCACACGCGCTCAAGGAGAGCGCTAGCATGCTAGCATTGTACCACCTGCTCTGTCTTCATTCAATAAACTGGTTTATTCAACATCATCCACCTGTGTCCTGCTGTTGCAGGAGCCCTAGAAAGCCACTTTGGGTGGCGTGTGGCAGTTGCTACTGCACACAACAACGCATCATCCATGTTTGTTCTACGTGAATATTAACCGAGAGTAAACACATGGAATACTCTGATATTCCCTCCGTTCCAGTTGGCTACACGATGAACGACCTGGTGTTCGAGTGGCTGGAGGACGGAGCTGTACAGGTGTCAGACGGCCTCACGCTGCCCCAGTTCATCATGAAGGACGAGAAGGAACTGGGCTACTGTACCAAACATTACAACACCGGTGAGGCGGCACACGGTCCTGTATAAACTGCATAGACAGGTCGTCTTCGACTTCAGTACAAGCATAATGTTGTCTCTGTGTGGTACCTCACAGGTGCTGCAGGTGAGATTTCAGATCTCTTATTTGAGTGTAATGGCATAGCCATCGGTCAGCTATTAGTGACTGAAATGTGCTGCGAGAATATCTTTAGGTTTCTCACTCTGACCAATCAGGGCATCTCTTCCCTGATTGGTTCGGGAAATCCATCTTGCCCGTCAATCACAGGTGTGAATGCCTCTCAATGGCAGAGAAATGTAGGGAGGGAGGGAGATTTTTTTGGTTGTTCAGTTTTGAAACCTTGCTCTCTCTCCCTTTACAAGTCTTCATCTTAACTACACCAGCTTTAACTGCAATTCGTATTTCATTTCATTGTTTAATTGAACAGGCAAATTCACCTGCATCGAGGTGAAGTTCCATCTGGAGCGTCAGATGGGCTACTACCTGATTCAGATGTACATCCCCTCCCTGCTCATCGTCATTCTCTCCTGGGTGTCCTTCTGGATCAACATGGACGCGGCTCCGGCCAGAGTGGCCCTGGGCATCACCACGGTGCTCACCATGACAACCCAGAGCTCCGGCTCCAGAGCTTCCCTGCCGAAGGTAAGCTTTTTGTAAGTCGCTTTGGATAAAAGCGTCTGCCAAATGCCCTAAATGTAAATGTAAATGTAAGCTGGGAGAGGATCATGAGTTGTATCACATATCCGGTCTACTGAACCGTGATTTCCGTTCTGTTACAATTTTACTCTAAGCTGTGTACGCTCAAGTTAAAGGCGCTGTCATCATTTAGGCTAACTTCCTGTCCATTTTTGCAGTTAGCACTCCCCTTCCTCCTCCCCATGTCACCGCATGGAGGCGGGTCTTCATGATTCTTCTCTTCAGCAGTGATTGGTTTTCCTTGCCTGGCGTGTTTGGTCATTTAAGGTCGTTCCTGGGCAGTCAACACTGAAATCCTGCTGCCTGCCCGTGAATATTAAGAGAGAACCGCCTGTTTGTGGGGTTCTCTCTTCCGAGCGGAGGGACTGGGAGGCCCGTGTTACTGACCAAACACATTTTAACAAATAAATATTAACAGATCATATCATAGGACAGTCCAGTGGTCTGGTTTGGCTCACAGACGGAAGGTTCTGGGTTTGAAACCCACACATGTCCACAGTCTACCTGTACGCATCCTTGAGCCAGTTGCCCTAACCCCATCTGCTCCTTAATGACACATATCTTGTATTTGATTCACTTCATGTCACTTTGGATGAAAAAAATGCTAAATAACGTTTTTTGAAGGTCTAGGGGAGAGGTGAGCATGCAGGGGCCACCCGAGACTTGCAGGTTCACAGTATTTTGAGTCAACCATCTGGGTTTTTTTAATTAGTGGAGCCCAGAGGTGCATAATGAGTGATGTCAGCTGGCTCAGTAAAGAGCATAAAAAACATGCCAGGCCTCGTCAAGGGTTGACGGCCCACGAATCCAATAACATTCCTCAGAAATAATTAAACCAGAAGCAGAACCAGAAACTACAAAATGAAAACTAAAATTGGGAAATAACTGCAAGGCTAAACTGAGCCCAATAAAACAGTTCTTCAAGCTGAGGGACAAACTGTATTTACAATGTAAAAGCCAACTGTTGTCTGTTATATATTTATGTTTTCATTACAATGGGGTCCTTATTAAGCAGCTTATGCATGTGTTCAAAGGCTACCCTTTGAGGCTGTCTGAATTAGCATGTAGACCTAGCGTGTTAGCATGGAGAGGTGCTACAGCTAACGGGTGTCGGCTCAACATCCAGAGTAGTAGTAGCCATGATAAGAGCTGATGAATTCTCTAAATGCTAACGGAAGGTACTTCAATGGTTCCTTTCTTATCTCCCTTAGCCTAGGGTACACTGGACCCTCCTTTACCAAAGGAAAGGAGATAATGCCATACCCACAATTCCTTGCGGCAACCGCTCTGCCTCCTGAGCTACCGCCGCCCAATTTGGTTTAATTATAGTTTCACCACGACAGACCCACGTCCGTAACATCCACCTTCACATAGTTACGTATCCTAGTGTAAGTGCTGACGGATCCTCTTAGCACCGCGATTGTCTTTTCCTAAGTCCTTATGAATTCTGCTTCACCTCTTTACTTGACCTCATGTCATTTTGCATTGAGGTCAAGGAAAGGTGATTAGGAAGTTACATAGAATTTTTTGGACTATTGGACTATATCCCATGATGCATAGCGGTTTTTATTGGTCCAGCACATACAGGTTCTTTATGCAAATGAGCTGCCATGGGGTGACATCATCTAACACATTCTCTTAAACTAATACACATTAATAACAATCAATTTCCGGCCCATAATTAGCGTCCCAATTCCTCATAACCCCCACTTGTTCCCCAAGTAGTGTACTATATAGTGTTCACTATGTAGGGAATAGGGAATGAGGGAACAAGCGAGCCAATTCGAAAATAGCCCTGAAGTCCCATATGCCTCCTATAGTCTTTGAGTGCATGGTGGGTTCCTAACATTGCAGCCAAGAGATTAGGAAAGAGAGGATGCTAGGAAGCCAAGTGGTAAGCAGCTTACGGGTAAACTCACAAAATTGATAGGTCCAGTCCTCCATTGATATTGTTAGCTACTAATTGAGGCAGCAATTATTTCCCTCGGCGCTTCATAACACCGCAAGTGTAGATAACAGCGTTAGATTTGACACTCCTGTGAGCCAACGGTGCTAATAATGAGCAATGATTTAGGAGACACAGCAGGTGGGCTTTCCTTAAAGACGAGTGCACAATGCTAGTCAACTTGGAATAATTAGATGTCACCGCTTCAAAATAAAAGGCTACAAGAATATTCCCATTAGTAAACGTTGGAACCTGTTGAGTTGTTTGTTGAACAGATGAAGGTGTTTTTGAAGGCACGGTTCATGAGTGGGGTTTTTTTTTCCTGGTGTGTTGTTTCTAAATGTTGGTTATTTTTCTTTCTCATTAGTATAGAGAAAATAAATGCACGCAATTTTCTGTTAATTCAAAAGTGAAAATGTATTTAGTACCTAGTATATAATACATACATATTATTAGCCTACCGGGATGTATAACTTCTTGTGTATCATTGTCATTAAAAAAGTTTAGGGGACTGTGGTTTCTAACGAAGCCAAACCTTTCTGTCTCTGCAGGTCTCCTACGTGAAAGCCATTGATATCTGGATGGCTGTGTGTCTGCTTTTTGTATTCGCTGCGCTGCTAGAATATGCCGGAGTTAATTTCGTCTCCAGGCAACAGAAGGAGTTCCTTCGCTTGAGGCGAAGACAGAGGAGGAATCAGAAGGTGTGGCTTGAAATACTGAATATCGATTTACCAGTTGCCTACTTGGCAACCAAACTTAATAATAGAATAATTACCTGACTGGATTACCAAATTGCCACCATTACAATATTTGTGCCACTAACTTGAAGGTACCACATGTGAAATTGATCTGATTTGAAATTGTTTTAATAATTCGAGGCATTCGACTGTTGGTCTGTGAACTTTTTGTTTCCTTAGGATGAAGAACTGCGGGAAAGCCGTTTTAATTTCTCCGGCTACAACATAACTCAGTGTCTGCCCATGAAGGACGGCTCGTCCACTAAGAACGCCGCCTCGGCCCCTAACCCCCCGCCGCCGGCCCCTAAAGACATGGATACCATGCGGAAGAAGTTTGTGGACCGGGCCAAGAGAATAGACACCATCTCCAGAGCAGCATTCCCTCTGGCTTTCCTCATCTTCAACATTTTCTACTGGATTACCTACAAGATCATCCGGCATGAGGACATCCACAAAGAGTAGCCTCTCCCTGGGAGATGTCCTGCTGTCTCTGGACTGTGTTTCTCAAGATGGAGGAACGTGCGGTGGAAGCTAACCAAGCAAGGTGTTGGGAGGACTCTGAAGACTGAGAGGAGCGCGGCCGTGACACGTAGCGTTGCTCTTTCAGGGAAAAATGCAGAGCAGAAATGCATCGCGCACAAACTCAAACGTTTTGATGAACGGGTCCGACATGGCGAGACGAGATGTTCGGTGATTGGTTGTTGTTTTTTTCTTAGTTTTTTGTTTTATTAATGGATGTTGACACACTGCTGCATAGCATGTCCTTTAGGCTTCACCAAGGAATGTTTTAACTTAAGGAATCGTCAAATTCTGGACCAAAATTGTATTCCAAAATATCACTGCCTTGAGATCTGTACAATCAACTAATGGAACATTCCATAGATTTCTGTGTTGAGTCGGAAACCTTACTTCGAGGATTGCTGTGGTTGCAGAAAAAGAGTATTTCATATGAAGGGTGTTTTCAAATATTTTCTATAGTATTAATGTCACACACTTCCTCACTATTTATATAATATAAAACACTGACTTTATAAAGCGTTGAAGAAACCAGCACACACTGTACTCTACACACATGAAGATCTTGCCGGCGTGTGGGGACAAATAAATTCTGTAATTGGCGTTTTGCATTCCAGTAATCAACCCAGAGCCATGTTTCACAGATTTGGTCTCATAAAGCAACATGAGTGACACTTACCTATTTCCATAATTGCATATTAAGTTACATATTACTTGTTAGATTTCCAACTTGGGGCTGACGCATTACATTTGCAATTATAATCCTCAGTTGATTGTCACCTGAATTATGCTGTAGGTACAGGCGTGTTCCCTTTTCCCATTGAATATTCATTTCTAATAAATCATGAATGTTAAAAGATGATCAATGCTGAGCCAATGTATAGGAAATCATAGACTGTGAAGACACTCTGGCCACTCTGCTACACCATGTAAACCCATAAATGCCAGTGAATTTGTTTTTTATATTATAAACAGGTAAATATGTCAAATATGTCTTGGATATGGTTTTAGAGTTGGAGTGTATGTTTTTGTAGATTTTAGTCAAACAAAATATTTATTCTAATAGGATGTATGTATGTGTGTGTGTGGGGGGGGGATATGTTATGTTTATGTATACTTCTATCTTCTTCTAGACTGTATTTAATGCATCTCCTCACTCGGTGTGTTCTTGCTAGATGGTCATCATACGTTTGTGCAGTAATGCATTGATGAAGAAGAGATTCCGTAATATTAGGCCTACGACTGGTCTGTAGGCTACTGTGGTGACGGAGAACTTTCTTCAAGACTGTTCCTGGAAACGGTTATTTGCTGCGCATCAGTTGAGTTCTGCATCGCGTCTACTTAAACCAATAAAAACAAACAAGTGAAAAAGGAATAAACCTGCATTTTAAGTTGGTGTTTTTGTTCCAAGCCTCGGGGGTGTTTTGTATATTTACATATGATCTCTTTATGGTAATATACACGGTGCAAAAGCTAGTCTCCACTGGAGAATGAAGACGAAGCATCCGTAGGCTTCAGGAGTCTGTTTAGGGATGAAATTAATTCAGTCTTGTTCGCCCGAGAAGGGTGACGATGTTTGCGCGGCGGTGGCGTGACACAGATATGTTCTGACAGCGAGGTCTGGACTCCTGGTCACACGAGAGAGTGGACGTTACACGTCTCGTCTCGGGTAGAGCCTACACCTCACCTGTCCAAATACCAACTAAATGGAAAATGCCAGAGTGGTTCCATGTAAAAACGGCCATTGTATTCTAAATAAATATTGACTATAGACAAATTGAAATTACCTGCAAGGTTTTTATCTACACTCATCTTCCTCAAGAAAAGAGAGCAGAGGCTAATAAACTTTCTTATCAAAATGTGTGATAGCCATTGCAGGACTCTCTGTTAGAGTTAATTAGTTGTTCAATATCCATCTGAAATATTTCAGACGGCTTTGGTTAGATTGTTGTCACGCGGCGTGCGCCGTGATTGGTCCAGACTCAACCAGGATTATTACTCATCAACAATGCTAATCCCTCAGAGAGACTAAGCGTCCGCTTCAAAGGCACGCTGTTCCATTATTGTTCATTATTTGCATGTAAACAAGTGGGGGCGCAAATGTCCTACGTAGTCCCCAATCAGGCGTGGAGTGACAGCTTGTACAAAGACGATTATTCTCAGGGCTTTGTGTAAAAATAGACTCTTCTTAATTGTCTGTGAGGCGGGTAACTGTGTCCCATAATTCACCGGGTGCTCAGGAGGAAGCTTCAGGAGGTCTGAGAGGAGAAATGAGGGTTTCCATAGCAACTGCATAGGAATTATGAAAACTGGCTTGGGAGCTACATGGGGGAATTGAACTTGGGGAGACACGCAAATAACCTGTTTTTAAATGAATAATAAATATGAACGTTTTTCCAATATTCATGTTGTATATTCGTAAGTAGTGACGGGACTGGACCGACGCCCTGCTGTCTCAGGAGTCCTGATGCGGTCTCATGCACGTCTATTGTGGTCTGGGTTTTTTTCTTTTCTGACAAAACTATAAAAACCCATCTGTCCATAACAGCGATTTATTTCGGCAGCAGCAGATATAGGCTACAGAACATTCCACTGGTTTGTGGAGTTAACGGAGAGACGGGCGACCGTGTGAGCAGATACCGCTGGCTGGCATGCAGTCATGCGTGGGCCCGCAGTATTGACCTCCACTGCTTTGTACCGGTTCAGTGTTCATCTCAACCTCAACCACAATCAATGAGCGAAGCTCTGTGAAGTGTGTGTGTGTACGACTTGTTTACCCCCATCACATTATATATATATACACACACACGCACGAGTCTTTTGAGGAAACAGTGGAACACAAAGGGTCCCTGGTTTATATAAATAGAGTCTGGGTGGGATTACAGTAACGGCGTCTATTTATGAAAACGTCCCTGATACAATTACTGCTGGCAAGGAAAAAGAAAAAAACACAATAAATTGTTCAAATAATTAGGGCTGGCGGTAATCCGTTTACTCTGGGTCTTCATTGATCCACTGGGATTCGGATCAATGGAAACGAGTTTGGAAAAACGTAATCAATAATACACACGTCTGAATGATCAAAGATGCGGTGAATGAAAGGGTTTCAGCGCAACGTGGGCTGAAAGTGAAAGGAACTGCTGAACGGGGAAGATAACGTCAACAGACGTACAGGAGGAAGTGAAGCTGGAGGAGAGAATGACTTTTAGTTTCACCCGTGTGATGAGAGGCCGGCCATTTTAAGGAAGTTCAACTCAAACTAAGATGACAAAGATGATAATCAAGCAAGCGCTGCAAATCTATTTCAGGTTGGCACCTCTTTGATGAGTCAATTTTAGTCTGCATACTGTCGATCCTATGATCTACTCTACTTCATATATTTATCATAACCTTTATTTGACGAGGAAGTCACATTGAGATTAAAACCTCTTTTACAAATGAGACCTATTTATGAATTTTTAGCAACAAATTGGGAACTATTTTCTGAACAACAAAAGGCATGTTTATTTTGTTTGATTCATTGGAATGGAAAATTGCAGAAAATAGACATTTCCACACTCTCTACAGAACCCATGACCTTCACTATCTTCTGATTTTCTTCACTATCAGCCTTTTACCAATAAGCCTATGGAGCGGATAACAGGACGCCTGAGGTCCATCGAGTCAGGTGTTCCTGACTCGACGAGTTCCTGGAAAACATTCAGACACAACAGCTCCTGGAGATCTTCCAGACTGGCCATAAAAACGCCACCATTCCCGTGTTCCATTATGGAGAGCGGAAGACACGAGAATCTACCGCACACTCACAAGAGTCCTTTTATTTTTGTGGGGTTTTTTTTAGGCTTTGGGTTCACACAGGAAAGCCTTTAAATATCAGCACTTACAGCTGTGGCGTGAGAGGTGGAAGAGCTGGGGTTGTTGTTGTTTTTAAAGAACATTTAGCAAAAGTATAGCCGAGCCATGAGGGAGAGTGCTGCTAAAAGCTTTACCGGTTAACTAAAGCTACAGAGCGGACGGACAGACAACCTGCTTCAGAAGCAGACAGACAAGACAGACAACCTGCTTCAGAAGCAGGCAGGCAGGCAGACAGACAGACCACTTGCTTCAGAGTCAAACTCAAAAAACATTAGCGGGCGTTAAACCTCGCAAGCACAGCCCAAGATAGAAAGTAACATCGGCTGGGATTCACCCATGTTTATATATATACACACACACACACACACACACACGATGAGCCCAGTATCACAGACAGACTCAAGGCTGTAAGACCCAGGAGGTCCCTGTCGGCGACTAGGCTGATCTGCTGCCCGCACCCCCAGCCAAGGAGGGGTAGCTGGGGGGGTGGGGGTGCCCCAAGAGCCCATCTAAAAGGCTAGGCGCACACACACACACACACACACACAGGCTCTGGGTGAGCACACACACAACTGTGTAGTGAGCCAGTCTGGTCTTTTCCAAATTAGTGACATGCAGCTAAATATTCCTGTTACCCTTCGCCATGTTAAAAGATGATCAATGCTGAGCCAATGTATAGGAAATCATAGTGAACACGTACTCTGGCGACTCTGCTACACCAAACACACGATACATCTGCTTGTATATCAAAAAGTGTTTATGAGGTGAAGGAGGACAAGATTGTGCATTTCAAGCCGTTGCCACTGACGAATAATAACAACAACGACACGCCTTCTGGTTCTTGTACCACTGCAGTCGTGGGGGTGATGGTTGATAGTCTATTGACGCGCCCCAGCGTCGTATGAAGCCATGTGGGTCTGCAGGAGAGCCGTGACGTCGGCCTGCAGCTGCACCTCAGATAGACTGCGGGTCAAACTGCGGTACCGCGCCATGTCCACCGGGGGGCTCAACCTCTGCTTGCTCCACCTCAGGTCTCTCTCCCACTCCTGCCTGCGCCTCTGACATTCGTCTGCAGGATCCCGGGCCTCTGGGGAGTCATCCGGTTGCCTCGGCAGCGATGCGCCGCGCCGGCCTCCCCCTCGTTCCTCTCCTCCGCGCAACAGGGAGGACGTGGTCCGCTTGAGCGCCAGCGCCTCGTTCTCCAGCGCGAGAGACAGGACCCGAGGGGCCTCCTGTGTCCCCGTCCCTTTCAGGTGCTGTATGGTGCAGGATGCAAGCAGGAAGTGACTCAAGCACTCCAGGAACTGCAGCGTTTGTAACTGGCTGGAAGAAAGACGAAAATAAGCCATGCTGTCTGGATAGCGTGGTCGTATGTGACATGGTTTTTTATTTTTTAATCTGTATTGAATGTAATCTAAACTTAATTCACTTTGAGGTTCTAAATCCTATCAGTATATGTCTTTGTCAACCTCAAAGCTAGCTTAAATAGGGCTGGGCTGTGCAACAATAAATTAGTCTAAAAAACGTCTATTGGTAAAGGGCCGTAGTCGTATTGCAGGTCAATATTGATTCTACACATGTAATTACACTTTTCATTCATATAAATTATACGGGAGAGAATTAGGCATAATCACATTCTAACCTTCCATGTGTATAGCTTACCCTTCTCCAGCATCCATTCATGTGAACTCAGGGCCAGCGATTATTTGCACAATGTAATTGAGAACGAACGGTAAATTACTCTGGTGCTGGTGCTGCATATAAATAATTCATAGTAATAAAGTTCAAAAAACCCAAATTCATAATTTACCATTAGCATCAACATAGCGCTGCACAATTAAGTCCACATTCATAGAAATTGCGATTGTGGCCTCTGCAATTACCTAATGGTGAAAGGTCACAATTAAGCCATTAAAAATTACATCGATAACCCTAACCCTAACGATAAGCTAAAGAATCACAGGCATTGCCCATTAAGGGCATTATATCATCATAATCACAATAAATAATGGCAATTATCATTTTTGTCATAATTGTGCAGCCCTACATCAACATTCACTGAAGAGATGAAATACTGAATAGACTAAATACTAGCGTCCACAATAACATCTGCTGAATCACCTGGAGTGTACAGAGAGCTCCCCCTGGAACCGGGAGGTGGGCCGCCAGCGAAGCAACATGGCACTAGAGGGTCCCTCGTCGTTGGCCACCAGGTACTGAGGGTTCACGTCCAACCTCTTGCAGCACGTGGCTCTCTGCATCCAGTACTCCATGTCCCCCAGGCCGTGGTGGGGAGAGTCCACGTGGAAGACCCAGCGGTCCAGCACCGACAGCCCACTCAGCAGATCCTCCTCTGGGGCGGAGATCCAGGAGAGAAGACAAGCTGTTGCGTGCACTCAGGCACTTATAGGATAGGTGTTGGCAGGGCCCTCACGATACAATATTAAAGCAATTTTTGCAACTATTGCGACTCTGTAAATATTGTGATACGATATTCTGGGTCTGGCAAATTGACAGTGCACTATAGCGCCCTCTCTAGGACGGTGTCATTCGTTTGTTTCCACTAAGATAAATAATAAATAATAACAACCAGTTGAGTTTATTTATATTTACAGATTATCTACAATATAGTTTTGATGAAAAAACCCCACATTGTTCAACCTTACCCGTAGTGAGTTTGGGGTCTGCCAACAGACGGCAATGGAAGTCCGTCCGGATATTTATAGACACTTGACCACACTGGAAAACCACCTGTGTTGGTGTGTCCACAGGGGCCCTCTCTCTCTGGACGTAATGGAGCATGACAGGGCACTTGACACAACCCCAGTTCAGCAGAGACGTCAGCTTGGTCACGGCGGTCACGGCTAGTCTGCGCGGGCTGGTGGTGGTCTGACCTGGTCCTTCCTCATCGCCTCCCTTGCTTCTTTTAGCCACGGGCTCCGGGTTATCGGAGGTGGGGGAGCTGGAGGAGGAGGAGGTGGGTGTGGTAAGCCAGAACACTTGGCTACGGGTCTCGATGACTGAGGGCACTGATCCGAGGTTTGTCAGGATGGATAAACTCAGGGAGTCCACTGGTCTGGAATAACACAAAGTAAAAAATAAATAAATAACACATCACTAACAATCACATGTCGCGTGCCCCGGGGGGCATGTTTGGTGGAGGGAATTGATTACAAAAAAAGAAGAGAGAGCGAGAGCAAGAGAAAGAGAGATGGAGAGAGAAAGTGAGTAAATGTCTCAGTGTGTGAGGAAGGAAGTGGTTTCGGGCGACAGAGCTAACAACAGTCACCTCGGACCCAGTGACCAGTGTCACTAGAAAACACACACACACACGTGTCCTCAAAGTAACCACACACGCACGCACACACACACACAAACACAACGTCCTCCCTACCAGAAGAGGAGAGTTCCTCCCCATGCAGAGAGAACAGGGGAGACGGAGACAGAGAATCTGATTGTTTCTCGGTGCTCCGAGGGGTTATTTGATAAACGCGTTGCCATGGTGACCACCTGGCAGCCCCGGCAGCAACTGTGGAGCAATTTAATATGACTGGGGCTATCAAAGACAACAGGGCAGCGGCAGCAGCAGCAGCAGATCATTACAATATAAAAACAGTGAGAGGCTGGGTAACAAAGTGAGCATCTTTTAATCAGGGCGCTGTGTAGATGCTGCGTTTGTCTCGCCTCATGTTATACAATCACGGGGAAATACCCGCATGTACCGCCCTATTAAGACTGCTGGTTTCATCAGATGATGAACACGTGGCTCAGCTTCCCTGTAGATGAGGACAGAGATCCTTCTATGACAAGATCACTATAATACTGACAGCATAGCAAGTATTATCACGAATGCTGCTGCACGCCAGCTGGCGTATGTGTGTTTAATGGATCATATCTTAGAAAGCTGCTGCCTCACGCTCGGGGTACGTACATAATGTGGCGGATCGAGTGTTCATCGAGTGTTCGAGACACATGGGCCTTACATAGAGCAGTCCACGGTCAGCATGATGCCCACCACCAAGTAGCCCTCCGTGAAGCGGTGCCACAGCCTCTCAACCTGAGGTCTGGAAGACTCCGCGTGACACTCTGAAGTCACGACTCGCATCTCGTCATCATCGCAGACCTCGGCTCCAGCCTCTTCGTCTTCATCCCACAGAGAGAAGAGGCCTTCCTGTACACAGAGACAGACAGACAGGGAGAGAGACAGAGAGGGGGACAGCAATCATTTCGTTGTCTTCTGTTTTTTAGTGTTTCAGTAAATACATCTGATTCTACATTTGAACTTTGATATACAAGCTTGTTATACCCACCTGCACTGCCAACGCCAATCGCTTCATAAAAGGTAAGCATAGGTTAATTACATTGTAAAACGTCATTTTTGTGTTTGAACAATAGAGCAGCCACAGCCAAAGGCTTGATTACGGAGAGCTGAGCGGTGAATGAATCACAGGTTTCCCAATTAGTATTCAAAACCTGCTAACACGGTGTTACAAAACAACCTCTTACTTGGCCTTACTTGGACTCTGACAAATGCCACCCGAGTTTGTTTTAATTCAGAACAAAGGGCAGTTGATCCGAACATGTGCCGTGTTGGTTCAACACAATACTTAGCATTGTGGAAAACAGGATTATAGCAATACACACAAACACACACACAATACCTGCTCATGGTGCATGAGAACGGGATCTCTTCCAGACACCATGTCTGTGAGGGCCTGGATGGACTGGAGGAGAACCCGTTGCTTCAGCCTCACCTCCTGCTGGAGCTCCTGGACCACAGTCAGCCCACTCTACATACACACACACGCACACATGCTTGACCTGAGAGGACTGCTAGACCTGGGACCAAAAGATAGCGAGAACCTTGAATTGTCTAGCCAGCCAAAGAAGGTACTAGCATACAATGTGAGTGACAGCAAGTCGAAGGGTTGAAGGGTGGATGCTGTCACATAATACCAATACAACAACACACTCTTACCTGTAATCTGGACTCTAAGGCTTGGAAGGTGAGCAGATAGTTGTCTCCAGCTGGGTGAGATGCAGTGTCTATCCTGTTCCTGTGACCACTCTACAAGAAACACAATGAAAACCTTACCGGAGACAAAAACACACACACACACATACATATTTGTGTATATCTTTAAAGTGAAGGTATGCCATGAATCAAGAACTGTGTCTCACTGAGAATGTAATGCCACAGAGGTCTGTGATGAGGAAATTATCTAAGGGACGTTCCGCTGTGTCGTCATCCTCAAACACTAACAGGAGTTGATCCGTTCCACAGCCCAGGAAGTCGTCAACGTGAGAAGAACGTACGGCTGACCAATGGGCAGCCACCTAGGAAGACAAAATTCGACCCACCAATCGGATCATCGCTTGAGATGTGTGGTGGACGTTTAACACCTGTGTAAATGTCAAAGGTGAACCCTACCTGAAATGTATCCTTCCATATGGCACAGACGTGTCCTTGGTCAAAGCAGACGGTGATCAGATGGCCATTTCTTCCTGTGTCCACTACGTGGATGTCTTCAGGTGCGTCGAAAGGAAGCTGGCAAACATCTTTAGGAGCGCCATTCTCAAAATAGACTAGTTGTTTTTCAGAAGTCGCCGCAAATACTGACGACTTCAACACACCGTTAACCCTTTCCGCACGCAGCACAAAGATGGATTGGGTAATAGAAATGTACGCATAGGGTAACATCACAGTGGCATCAAAGACGTCCCCACTAACTAGAAAAGAGCCAAGGCTTTTGCTAGTTAAATCGCGACCCAATATTTCTGTCCCGGAAAAACCCTTATTGAACTGATTGTACATTGGTCCAACAATGAACACATCTGCTTTATGAAGAGGTAGTAGTCCAATAACAGGACGGGACAGTGTCTGTCTGACAGCCCCTACGTCACGTCCATCCAGTGCAGACGTGTAGAAGCCCTCACCAGCATGGGTCCACAACACCATTGGACCGTGCACAATGTGCACCTTCTCGCTCAGCTGGTACGGCAGTTTAAATGTCATCTTTATCTCCCGTGTCAGGGAGCTGCTGAGGGCCAGGAGACTATACTGGCAGCATCCCTCCTTACTGCCCGTCTTCAATAAAACAAACGGTGTACTGGCTCTTTTGTCAACGTCGTACACACATGCACATGTTACAATGTCTGCTGCTGCACGTTCTGTGTGCAGGACACTCACATCACCCGCCTCAAGGAAACAGCTACGTTCCCTATTAAAGAGAAGGCTGCAAAGCAATATCTCGGACGCATTGCGTTCACCGCCCGTGTTCTCTGAAGAACGTTTGCACTGTAATGAAACAACTCTCCCACATAAGGAAAGTTGATGAAACGCATGTCCCCGGGTTTCCGTGGCCATTCTCTCCATCGTAGACGTCTGTGACGACCGCTACTGAAGAAAGTGTATCAAAGTGACGTCAGAGTTCTACTTTTTGGCAACTCTTCAGCGAAGATCAGCGAATGCGCGCGCCCGTCTCCAAGCAGAGTTGAGTTGGCGCGAACGCGAGCGCTTCCTGTAAAACCGAACTGCAGTCTGGGTGACAGTTAGAAATTCTGATATACTGAATAAGATGCGACGGCTACCGTCTTCGTTTCTATTATCTCTTTTGATAAACAGGCAAAAATATATACGTAAAATATATATAAAAAAATATTTTAAAAAGTCTGCATGTGTCCTTATCTCGTTTCCTGTATTTGTATCGCTGTCACCGACAAACGGTGTGGCCAGAGTTATAACGTCACAACACGGTCATAGTCGCAGCATTGTTAAATTGGATCGTACGTCGACTTCACCGCCATGTTGGAGAGGTCAAGACTGGCCTGTCAACGCCTGTCAAAGTAAATGGGGGAGATGCGTTTATCAGATCGTTTTATCAGGTTATCAGGAAGTACTATAACGATAAAATATTATGCATGTAATATAATATAGAGCTATGGATAATATACAGATAATATAATAAATAACAATAGATATTTTTTTTTACTCGTAGATCATAAACCCTTGAATATAAAAGCGACTCGTTTAAATCGGTTGAGAAATGTAAATGCTATCCAGAAAACCCTCAGCTCCCCCGTTGACTTGTACGTGGTCACGGGCCAGTGTTGACCTCTCCAATATGGCGGCGACGTTGCCGTACGACCCAAAGGCGCACGTGGCGTCTGCGTAGCGTATGTACGTCTGTGATTATGACGTACGCCCACTGGGCGTCCTGCACTGATTCTTAGTTGTCCAACTTAGCCATGCTAGTTGACAGGAGCTAATCACCATCCACTGAAGAATAAGGAGGACAGACGCTCGAACATGGCCGAGCTCGACCAGCGCGAATCAGAGCAGGTAACAACAACAACAACAACAACAATGACATCATATTATTATATTTATGTAGCTCATAATGCCCTGTCATCCTTTCATAACAGACCGCAAGCAGCAAAGTTGAGGAGACGAGGGAGAGGTTCAGGAATGAACTCCTTCAAGGTAACCCCGATTACAATATAATAATAATAATATATACACAATGAACTGTCAGTGACGTGCAGGATGTGATGAGCTTAGAGCAGTCTTTTAATGTTAAACAGCACATCACATCACTTCCCGGTTGTTCTTGACAGCTTGTTTACACTGTGCACACAAGACGCACATTAACGAGTAAACCGATTTGAACACACATTAAGACAGACGTGATCACTTGCTATTCATGAGCATCTTCATCATGTACTGGACTAAACAAAGCGAGAGTTCATTACGATGTATGTGCATATATATGTGTTAATGTATAACGACTGCTTTGTTAAATTCGGCAGATTCGCCAGACAAATATGATTCCAGGGATGTGGACAGATTTCTGAGGGATGATGCTCTGGTGGATGACTACCTGACGTGGAGGCACTTTGTTATTGATGACGCCTTAAAAATGATCGATGAGAGTTTTCAGTGGCGGAAAGAGTTTGGTCTAAACGGTAGGAGTTGATGTTGTATTCATTGAAATGCACAAAGTGGCTGTTAAACGGGTTGGGAGTTGTAGTGCTATGTCCCTGGATCCTAACAACAGGCTATTGTGTGCTGATCGCCCGGTCTCCTTCCTTTCTCACATAGCACAATCCCCTCTGTTTTACAACAGCACAACGCTCACAAATTAAGTTGGCCCCGGTTTGTTTTTGGAATCCAATGAAAGTATTTTGATATCCACAAACTGGTGTGTGGGGATTTTTGACAGGTGACACTTGGCCAATGCCTGTGACGTACACATAGGTGAAATGTGTGTGTGTATCAGATCTTACAGAGAACAGCATTCCCAGATGGATGTTTGAGACCGGGGCCGTCTTCCTCCATGGCTACGATAAGGAAGGCAACAAACTCTGTATGTCGGCTCTATTTTATCATTGTGATGATTGACTTTAGTCTCTCTATTGAATCTATATTCTGTGAGCTGTAGGAACCCTCATTGTGTACAACACAAGTCATATTCTAGTGACATAGTGACACCTTTCTGATGTGTTGATAGATAGTTCTTTAGTTAGCTACATAATTTAAACAAGTTAGTCTAGATTAAATTCCATGGTGTAATGGTTAGCACTCTGGACTCGAATCCAGCGATCCGAGTTCAAATCTCGGTGGAACCTTGCTTGCTTTTCATTGTCCTACAACATAACATCTCTTGACACTGATCGACCTGATCATAATCAATGCACTGCACCCATTTGATAGTATCTTATCCTGGCTAGCATCATATCCAACTTGTTTTATTGACCTGGCAACCAGGAATGCTTGTAACTTGTCTGTTCTAATTGCACTCTACCTTCAGCGATATATTGTTGTCTCTCTCCTTCGACAAATGTGTTACTTTTTTGTAAGTCGCTTTGGATAAAAGCATCTGCCAAATGCTCTAAATGTAGTCTTATTGAAGCAATGCACCTATTTTTCAAGCGAGAGACCTGAGTCTCTCTCTTCTAGTTCTTCCTACTATCCGTCGTTGACGTCAAGCGCTGTTTCTGTCCTCAGTCTGGTTCAGAGTGAAGCTACACGTGAAGGATTCTAAAACCGTAGTGGACAAGAAGAAGTATGTAGCGTTCTGGTTGGAACAGTACGCCAAAAGAGAACCTGGGATGCAGCTCACCGTGGTGTTCGACATGTCTGAATCTGGCCTGGGCAACATTGTAAGTCATCATCAGCATAACAATATAACTTTTTGTCATGTTATTGTTTGTGTGTGTTTTCATAAAATGTATATGTACATGTATATCAATTCATTTTGTATTCATACATGTAGTTTTTATATTGTACATATGAATAATACATCTTTATTGATATATTTTCATGTATTCTCTTAGCCAATTTATTTTTACTATTTAAAATTTGGTCATATGTAATAAACACTTAATTATTTCTTGAAGGTGCTATATGTAACAATGACACCGAGCATTTAAAATAATTCATAATACTGGAGAGAGTTGTCTCCACCACCCCCCTCCTCCCCAGACTCGAAGCTCACGCGCGTTGCCAGTTTGGGGACACTGAACGAACATGGCATCCGTCTTGAAATCCTTCTGGGCTCTAAGCTGTCTCCATCTTTCAAATGCAAAGCTGTGGTCATGGAGCTTTTTCAAAAGGCTTTTTAGGTCGGGTAGAATCTATTACAGTCTCAGCTGATCCAGTTTGTTTGCTTGCTTCCATGGCTGCAGCACACTGTGTTTGTGTGACAATTGGTTTCATATCTGGCAACCAGGGGTGTCAAAATGGACAGTGGGTGGAGTCAACTCTGACAATAGTGAATCACCAGACCAAAACAAAAACACGTTCCGAATGTAAATTTCAAAGGAGAACATACTGGGTGTAGCATTGTTGTCAGAGAAGCCAATATTTCGACTTTGCATGTTTGACATTTGATATGTCTGATGACATATGGTAATTTTATGGTTTTGTACAGTACATCTGTTACATAGAGCACCTTTAATCTCTGATGACATATCATTGCCATTTTATGACTTGGTACAGTAAATGTGTTACATACAGCACCTTTAATGTAGTTATTTATAGTTGTTATTTATTCATGTCTTGCCCATTTCAAGCGACTGTCTCGAAGCGACTGATACTCTTTGACACTTGGGAGATTAAAGTGACCTTTAAATCCAGATGGCCAATCCAAATCGGCCGGCTAATCCACGTGCTGAGGTTACGAGGCTCCCTGTCACTCAGCTCAGTCCACCAGCTCAACTCCCTGCAGGATAAATGTCTCAATTAAACGCCCATATGCAGGAGCACGCCAGACACCACACATATATGTGGGAAACCCAAATATGGACTTAGTGGATTTAGAGGACCGGTAGTAACGTTGTGATGGAAGTTTCTTAAGCTCCAGTGTGACTGGTAGTACACCTAGCCAGTAGGCGCTCATTAATTCCTGCAGGTACACGCTGTCGCATAGCAATGAGATTTGCAGCCAGTTCGTGGAGCCTAGCCAGGCAGAAGATGCAGCTCTCATTCACCCAAGGGCAGTTTGTTTGATAATCAAGACAAACGTTTTTTAGGATAAACTATGTCGTTATCACGATCACGATGGTAATTGAGGGACATGTTTGTAACCGTGTGCTTTTAGATTGACACGACTGATGAGATCGACTAGTGGAATGGGTTGTTCAAGCAGGCCTACTTTATCCTTTAGTCATTGAGAAACTTTTATATAATGTTTTATATAATCTTCGAAAGTATTCTAACCAATGGCCAGTTGCCAAGGTTATATAATTGTCCCGTTGAACAGCCCTGTGTAACGCTGTATAGCACGGTATGGATAGAATTGAAAAGAATCTTCAGTTTCATTAAAACAGTTCAGTTGCCAAATGAAGCCACCCATGACTGCTGTGTCATGGGGTGCAGATGTGGACGTATACTATATATATATATATATATATATATATGGGGGGCGACAGTAGCTCAGGGGGTAGAGTGGTTGTCTGGCAACCGGAAGGTCGCTGGTTCGATCTCCGGCTCCGCCTAGCTAATTGTCGAGGTGTCCCTGAGCAAGACACCTAACACCTAACTGCTCCTGACCAGCTGGTTGTTACCTTGCATGGTTGACACCGCCGTTGGTGTATGAATGGGTGAATGTGAGGCAAATGTAAAGCGCTTTGGATAAAAGCGCTATATAAATGCAGTCCATTTACCATATATATATATATATATATAACATTTCTTATTTTAGCAGTGTATTTAATACATGCAAATGAGGCTTCTGATGTGTTGAGTGCTCTGCTCTTTATTGGATTGTATTCATTCATGTGTTTCCCTCACTATGTTCACTCTTACAGGACATGGACTTTGTGAAGTACATCATCAATTGCTTCAAAATCTACTACCCAAAGTTTTTATGTAAGTAGTGGTCGTATGAGAGACATACAACAACAACACACAGTTGAAATGGTTCTGATTCAGTGATTTTAGAGCTGATTCTGCCGAGAGCTGAAATACTGCTGCTAACTTTTGATTTAATTTTCCTTTTTCAGCCAAAATGATTATTGTGGATATGCCTTGGATCATGAACGGTAAGACTTGAACAAGCCTGTTAACTTCTGTAAAATAAAGCATTTATGTTTCTCTTCTTATGAACGCATAACAATAATAATAATAATAATAATAACAATTATAATAATAATAAGAAGAATATGAATCATGTTAATCTTGCAGCTGCGTGGAAGATTGTGAAGACATGGTTGGGTCCTGAAGCGGTCAGCAAGCTGAAGTTCACCTCTAGGTCTGAGGCGCAGATGTTAATCGACCCCGAATACCTGCCACCTCACATGGGAGGAACGGTACGATTATTATCACACTGTCTACAGATAACTGGATGGAATTCACTTCTTTATCTGATGTTGTGTGTGCATATATTATCCATATATATATATTTGTAACTAAAATGCACATTATGTATTTTTCATCACAATTTAAATTCCAGGATCCCTTCAAGTACAGCTACCCTCCCCTCCCCGACGACGACTTTCGAACGCCCGTCCTGGAGAACGGGCCAATCATAAGCGAGGAGGACACAGAGAGCAAGGAGAGCGAATCAGAGGTGAAGGAGAGCCTGGAGGTCAGCTTCAACTCTGAAGACTCCAAAAAGACCAAGAAGGTAATGAAAAATACATCTACAAAATGTCTTCGTAAAGTCTGTCCCTAGAGCATTCTTCCTCCATTTGTAGGACAACACCGATCTGAGCGATCAAACCATCATAACTGTCTCTCTTTTGGGACGGCAGTAGTTCAGGAGGTACAGCAGTTGTCTGGCAACCGGAAGGTTGCTGGTTCGATCCCCGGCTCCGCCTAGCTAATTGTCGAGGTGTCCCTGAGCAAGACACCTAACCCTAACTGCTCCTGACGAGCTGGTTGTTACCTTGCATGGTTGACACCACCGTCGGTGTATGAATGGTTGAATGTGAGGCAAATGTAAAGCGCTTTGGATAAAAGCGCTATATAAATGCAGTCCATTTACCATCCATTTATACTGCTATTGTTTACATTCGTGGCATGCGCGTTCACACTAAATGCACTAAACAAATTAAATTAGTAACAGATGTTTGTGTGAAGCCAGGAGAGACGGTTTCGATTATTTGATCGCCCAGACCGGTACTGTCCTTTAGGTTTTGGAAGACATGGAATGATGCCAAATGCCCTAAATGTAAATGTAAATGTAAATGAATGGTTGTAACTGTATTTGCTATTAGTTTGTTGTAATTCTATATTTGCGATTGCAGTTCATAGTAAATGTGAGTCATATATATGATGAGGGGGCTCTTCATTCACCCTCTGATGTTGAATCTGATAGTGTCTTCTTTTTCATATAGAAATGCTCATTTCAAGGACTTGAATACAAATGTACACAGAGTAGGGTGAGCAGGAACATCAAAGATGCCATAATACAGCCCCGCTCCTTCAGTGTTAACAACAACAGGAAGACTCCCTCAGAGTCATCAGTGTGAGATGAGATCAAGTGACTTAATCAACCCCCGAGTGGAACTTCCAGAAGCAGTAGAATCTGATTAGCATGAGCCACCAGTGTTTGTTGGTGGATCAAGTTAGAGTTAGTGTAGTGGAGAGACTGAGACATTTTGTCTTATTTCCTACATTTTTTTCCTAGCCTGATTACAGCATGTAATCTGGTCTCTCCGCTGAGACTTAAGCGTGAATTAAGTGGCATTAATGCCCTGATTCAGCCGTTAAGCCACGACTCATTGTCCCCCTCAAGGTGACTCCCACCGTCTTGGGCTCCTGTGTAATCCCGACAACAATAACCCACACGCCTCTGTGCTGCTTTCAGCCCACTACTCCCCTCGTCCTCTGATCATGCCGAGCATGTCACACACACACACACAGGCACACGCACACACATGAACACACAAACACATGCACCCACACACACGCTACTGATGCTGCTGCCATGCCAACCCCCTCCTCCCCCTGACACACTGCTTCACCCGGCACTTCGGCAAAGCCTCTCTTATCGTGCCTGCGCTGTGTGTTGCGTTGTGTTGTTTGTTTGTGGTTGTCTTGTTGTTGTTGTTGTTTGAGAAACGGCCGCATCATTGACCTTGTCTGAGTCCTGCTACGTTTGGCTCTGTTCTGGGCCTGGCGTGTACAGAGACACTCCACACAGAGCCTGGAGACCAGGCTGTTGACATGTGCCACAAGTTCCCTTATCGCCTCTCTGTGGGCCTGTCTAGCTTCTTATAATCTAGTTGGCTGCTCTCTGGCAGCCGACAGCAGGCCAGCCACGCATGCATTTGAATAGAGAAAGGCAGTTCAAGGGGTCATCTCAGGAGATGGCCATTGTGGTGAGGAGGAGGAGGAGGAGGAGGAGGTTTTGGTGCATATTGAAGACCCATTGCATTCCCGTTAACGTTTCATCACTCTCGTCTGATGTCCGTCTTCAAGCATTATTATTCATACGTCATTTCAGTCTCAATCTCAGTAGTCCCAGGTATCGGCAGTCGTAGGATTAACCTAAATGTGATAACAGGGACTCGAGGTGTGCCAGTCGTCACAATCCCCCCCACCCCACAGGCAAACCTTTTCCTATTCATCTGTCATCTGTGGCCGAGCCTCAGGAGACATCTCTGTGTTGTCTGGGGAGACCCACCGAGGGTGCAGCCACTGCTGCTCCACCAGCAAGCAGACAGCAATGGTGCCATTGACGACGAATCACCCAATTAGTCACCTGCAAAAAACTGAAAAGGAGAAAGGTTCATTCAGTAGTTGATCTGTAATCACACAGGCTGCTGTTGCAGTGACATGCTGCTGTTTGTTGAGCGTTCACAGGGATGGAACCGCTCCTCTGCTTGGAGAATCTGTCTGTCAGCCTTTTAACATAACTGCTAACAGGCAGTTAATATTGTATTGTTGCTGTCGTGTTATTTTAGCATGGGAAGCTGTTCTGTTGGGCAGAGTTTAATGTATAAATACGTAGTGTGTGTGAGAACGTGCCAGACTCAAATAGACATCAGCAAAGATGGTGGGCCTTTATCTGATCTGTCTGATCAATCTGTGATTTGTGGCTCTGGTTGTAAGGTGTGCTAGCTTCGGTTACTGCTGAGAATTTGAACCCCCAGCCAATTCATCTCCACAATACGACACCATCAACCCAAGATGAAAACGCGCGTGTGTGTGTTTGTGACCGTGTGACCGTGTGTCCGCCAGGGTTCCAGCACTGCGTTGACAACTGATTGCCTCTTTCTGTGTTTTCAAAACAAGGGCTGGTGGAAGTGAGGCAGTGTGTGAGGTTCACTCGACCCACGCGGGGAGCTCAGAGTTCCCGGACGGCAGAGCGGTGTGAACGGCAGCCGTGTTATTCATGCTGCGTACACCTCCCTTCCCCTGGCCCTCACCCTTTCTTCTCAAACTTGTTCACCCTAGTCTTCCTTGGGTGACATGTTCTTTTTAGATTTCGACATTTCAATTTTGACGACTTGAACCCCGAGAGCGACTCACACTCCCACCGGCTCCGTTTTTAAATCTCGACTGTGATACAAGTGTTTTTTTGTAAAGAAAACGTCTGCCAGTTTGTATTGTCCAGAGCTTTTCAAAAGCCGTGCTTCTCTCTACTACTAACCTGAGGAGAGCAGGGAATACATTTCACTTCTCTAAGTACTTCCACGTCTTGCACTGATGTTTGAATACCTCTTTTTACTATTGGAAATACTGTTATGAAACAGGAAAGAAGTTTGTACAACAAAGCAGTTAATGATCTATCCTGCTGGGATACTTCTGTTTTAAACATCGTTAATATTGTCATTCAATATTGTTTTTATTTCACTAATAACTACTAATGTCCTCGTTAGTACTGCATTTCATATAGTACACTAATGATATTAAAGTTGATGTTGTGCCTCAATACGACTGAATCCTCATGATCAATATCGTCTAAAAATATGTCAGCTTTGGGTAATGAAGAATTGTCTTTAAATCAATGATCGTTGAACATTTAATTTTATTACAACATATGTGTAACTAAGTACAATGTAATCATTTCATCTCTACATCAAAATGGTGTTATTTCAATATTGATTTTAACAATTGATTTTCTTTCCTTTTGATTATCTTTTGTAATCCTTGTTTTAAATAATCTGATTTGTTTTCATAAAATGTATTTTGTATTACAGCTAAACTATTATACTAATATAGCTTCACATTTCCGTTCTGTGTCTTATTTAATCAACCTGATTTTGGTTTTCTTTCAACTGAATAAAAACGAGACATCTCAGGAGTAACACGTTAGGTTCTCCTGTCTTTATTGCAGCATCCCTCACAACACAGTAGTACAACCAGCACCTCCGTTCTGAGTCATCTGTCACAGAGGAGCCATATTAAACACACGCACACACACACACACTGCGCCCACTCTCCCGTCTGTCTCCCACAGCTATGTTAATACACAGCGATGATGCTAGCATGTACATTTCCAAATAACCTTTGTGTCTATCCATGTCCATGTCCACTCTGTGTTTCTGGTCAGGTCAGCTGTTGTCCTGTGTGGCCTTGTGATTATGACGTGTGTGTCTGTGTGTGTGTGATCAGGGTGTAGTGGTAGTCTATTGGTCTAATGAAAGTGCTGACTAGAGGGACTGTTGGGGCTGATGTCTACCTCTTACGAAATCTTCTGTCAAAGATCATGTGCTTGTGGGTTAGTTTGGATTTGAGAGTTCAACCACTCAACTGGAGGCGTTACGCGTGTTTCTAGGAAACAAACAAAGCATAGGGGTTAACCTTTGCTCCACACAAGATGGCCACCTCTAATACTTTATAAAACACAGTAACACAGTCCCCTAACTAAACGCCTCTTCATTTCAGAAGGACCGCACATTAATCATTATAATTGATTAGTTATCAGCTGATCACTGTCTGCGTATGGAGGTCAAGGGCCAGGAGGAAGTTGCCAGATAGCGCTCCCTCGGTCGCATTTATCAGCGCGTGCAGCCCAACCTTCTAATTACCAGGTCTCTCTCTCTTCTGTGGTTTCAGGTGAATTTCCTGGAGGACAGCCTGCGATCAGAGGACAGCGATAAAGGAGACGCAGCCACTCGGACCAGGGCGGTCCGCAAACCCCTGACCACCTTCAAAGGCCCTCTGCTACACGTTAGGTACAGATGCACATGTCTTGTAGGACACGTCTTGGGCAGCCAAGTTTTTGATGTAATGGAACATGGACAACAAGGGAGCACTGACCAAGCATCTTCAATGAATGTTCAGGACTTTTATACTCACATTGTAGACATGAACATCAAAGGTCCTCGTGCAAGGAGTCTTTAGACGATTATAATTAACTAGTAATAAACTACATATGTTTATATCATTTGTCGTAATATTGTTAGGACACATTTTCCAGGACAGGTACTCACCCTACACCTCCTAAGACTCCTGTCTTCCACGTCTTCTGTGCTGTGTTTATACCACAGATAGTGGTATAAACACAGATAGTGGTTTATACCACAGATAGTGGTATAAACACACATGACGTATGGGAACCAAGTGAACCAGTTTTACTTCTCTACATTTTCACACATTGGCTCCGCAGCAACACTGTGTTGGTTTTAATCTTCACTGGCAGATTGATCTTTGCCGGTACAGAAGGCAGAAAAGAATTAGCCGTGTCAAATCAATTGTCCATTTGGTGGAATTTGGTTCATTTTTTACTGTGCTACGAGAATCAATGATGCGTTGAAGAAAGACAAGTTATTCTCTCACCATAGAGCATGTGTTGTTGTTGTTAAAGCGGCCGTATCACCATGAAATGGCCCAATGAGCTGTGTCTCCACGCTCCCTTCGCCACACTCCATAACGCGGGCCACATGAACGACACAAACGTTGAAAACAAACGCACGAGGAGCTAATGAAGCACGGCACTCTTTAGATGCTTGGGTAGAGAGATGGAGCGCATCTCGGAGACACGCGTGGCCCGGGTTGGATGGGCATGGGGAGGAGAGGCGTGACAGGAAGACTCGCTGATACACAATGTCCTCATCGATGCAAATCTGTCGTTTGACGTGATTCGGCTTTGTTGTTCTGCGTTGCCGCCACCAACCACCAACCAATCGGTTGGTCCCATTTCAGGTGAGCTTCGCTAATCGCCTATTTACGTACACAACACAGAATGTCTTCTCAAGTCTCCTCACGAATAATGTCCACAGGCTTATATATTTCTGTTGCATATTCTAGTCTTTGATCAGAAGGTCTTTACAGACCAGAGGCTGTGTATTAGAGTGATAAAGAGATTATTTCAAACCTTAAAGGCAGTCGCGTCTCAGTGCTGGGGTTCGCCCAATCGTAGCCCATGGGGGATGTACGCTTTGGGGGTCTGTGGGGGTTGGGGGTGTATGGGTGTGGCTCTTCTTTCATCTTTAGAATATTTTGTGGAAAGGTTTCCACGGCCTCTAGAGTTGTACGTTGTCCTCGGGGGAGCACTAGTTTGCCGTTGCTGTGCACATGAAAAGGAAGGGGAGAAAATACATTGCATGTCTCCAGGAAGTGAATCCCAGTGCTGTGGTGGGCTTCATAGTAAGACTCATCGAGAAGAGAAGAAATGGTACACTTTGTGACAAGAAGCGTTCATTAAATGAAAGGCTAGTTGAAGATTTGGGGAAGAGATTGGGTAAACACAGCCTTGAGTTAACCGAGGAATACCCTGGGTCTTGTAGACTATTTACTTTTAATGTCCACTGGGGTGTAATTGGTAGGCACGCTGGTTTGTGTCTCCCTTTTATTAGCTAGACACTAAACGGGCACATTTCTTTGATTGAATTGTGTGTGTGTGTGTGTTTTGTATGCACACACACTCTGCGGGAGTCTGGAGGGCTATGCTGGCTAAGGGCCCGGGCAGCGAGATGGTGCCTCTCACCGGGGGAACGGAAGCAGGTGGTTTAGTTGACATGTAGCAGGGAGAAGCGCTTGCAGTCTGTGGGTAATGGCAGAGCGCAGGCTGCAGCTCTTCATCTGTACACACATGGCTTGGCTGGCAGGTCAAGCCCCAACGCTGCCCTTCAAAGCACGGTGGTGGTTCTCGTGTGCATCCTGCGGTACATGGGCGTGTTTGAATGGCTAAAAAGACGCGTGGAGCGAACGGCGTCGAGGCGTTCATTGATATGTGGCTCCCGGCTCCGTGTTCGCAGACAGCAAGCAACCGCCATTAAGGTTTCAAAGAAACACTTTGATCATGTTTTCCTCCTCCAGCCCAGCGGAAGAACTCAGCTTTGGTTCCAAGGAGACTGAGAAGAAATGCCTCATTATCCTCAGCAATGTGACGAAGAACCCAGTGGCCTTTAAGGTATGTCTGTGTGTCTGTGTGTGTGTGTGCCTGTGTGTGTGCCTGTGTGTATTTCAATTGGTTCGTGACACGTGGCTGTGTCCTCCACAGGTACGGACCACAGCCCCTGAGAAGTACAGGGTGAAGCCCAGTAGCAGCAGCTGTGAGCCGGGCGCCTCGGTAGACATTGTGGTGTCTCTGCATGGAGGTACATCACACACACACGCACACGCGCACACACACACACGCACACGCACACACACATATACACTCATCTCACATGTTTTTTTTCCTAAGCACTCTTGCTGCCTTGCCCAAAGTGGCCGTGCAGTGCAGCACTCGTGCGTCTAGTTTTTAACATTAATATTTCACAAGGGACAAAATAGAAATCTCTCTGTGAAAATACATAAGTACTCCTTTCAGCGGGAAAGCGTCCACAGTGAAGCAGAAAGGGAATACAATGAGGCGTTGAGATGCGTCCGCCCAACGGTACTTTGTAACTCAAAGACTTTTAACTGCTGAGCTTTGAAAGGACCTCAGGGTGCCCTGAGGATGACGCCCATGAATCCCAGCTCTGCGTCACGAGGCTCCTCTTCGGCTTTCCATTTTTCTTCTTCCGATCACTTCACTTTGTTTCAAGTGTGACCTTTTCGAAGCAGAGGCGCCTTCAGTATGCTACGATGTAAGACTTAAAAACCTATTTTTCTGTCTTCAGTATAGTTATAAATACCTTTGTTGTCCCCGACTGCGTTCCCCTGCCAACAAACAAAATAAACTATTGTTTCTTTTTAGTCTAGTGCTTACTCTCCTAAGCTGTTTTCAAAGTCTTTAAGATCAAGGTCCACATAAAAATAAATCCCTAATCCCTAATTTGAATTGATAAAACTCCAGAAATGCAGATGCTGCTGTTTTCTGTTTCCAAGTCAGTAATTTCCTGGCCTGCCGTGTTTGGTGCAGGTTACTGTGCCTCTTTACAGGACCGCTTCCTGGTCATGGCTGCAGAGATGGACAACAACGGCACGCAAGAACTCGCACAGTTCTGGAAAGAAGTATCCAAAGTCAACATCATGGAGCACAGGTACAGGAGCCCCTCGGCACTCCTTACCCTACCATATGGTCATTTAGCAGATTAGCTTTAGCTTCTATGCAAAGTTACAGCCATTTCTGATATCTCATTAACTGATGCCTCCAGACAGACAGACAGACAGACAGACAGACAGACAGAACCGCTACACCCTCCCTCCCATATATGAGTTATATTTATGATCAGGATTGGATGTGCTGAAATAAGCTCACGGACCTGTTGAAAAGCTGCCGTCAGCGTTCACCACAGCTCTGGCCAACAAGCTGTGTGACTGTAATTCGTCGTGGTCCCAGATCTCTGTGACACCGTAACGCCAGGCTGGAGCTAATCGGCCTTACTGCCCCCTCCTCCTCCTCCTCCTCATGAGACCCTATCTTCTGCTCCTAGATTACGCTGTCACGTCCTGGAGAGTGTTAAGCCAGCTCTGAGCCCTCTGGGGGACGGCCCCACGGAGACGGCAGCCAATGAGCATCCGGATGTGAACACCACGGTGAGATGTTATTGGACGGCCCGGCGTGAACACTGACAGTTCATTGGCTGCTCTGTCTCCCAATGAAATGTTAACTGTTGATGTTTAGACGTTGGAGGACTTCTTGCATGTTAAAATGTCAATATTCATATTATATGTATTTATATTTAAATGCTTTTCAAGCCTGCGTCATGTGACATTAAGACTCAGCATACAGCCAATTGAGTTTAACCAAAAATACAACATGAAGCATATTATAAAATATAATATGCCAATGTAGCAACCGACCCTGCTACACACCACTAAAGTGGCTTCTGCTGGGCTCCTCCGATGGGTTGGTAACTGCATGGCATGTCAGCACTCTTCTTTTGTGTGTGTGGTGATGCCTGGTTTATCCTGTGTGCATGCCAATGCACCACAGGAGCCTCACCCAGCCCCAGACTCTAATCAGCCTGATTCGGGCCAGGTGAGGCTGCTTAAATCAGCCACCCCAACCACACACACACTCCACAGCCAACTAGGAAGGTTTAATCACTGAATATAGTCAGGCATTTGACCATTTACTTTTTTTGTGAAATCGGATTTTGGAAACATGTTTTATTGGGGGCCGTCACATGACAACATCGCCAACCAGATCTTCTCCTCACCCCCACCCCCCCCGTCCCTTCCAGCTCATGCGGGTGATGGCGTGCAACGCGCGGCTGGAGCAGAAGTTGGACTCATGCCTCTGGGTGCAGAAGGTTCTGGTGGGTCTGCTCGTGGTGCTGATGGTGCTCACCGTCCAGTGTCTCCACCTGGTGGGCTCGGCAGAGGAGGGCTGTTTACGGGGCTCACACGTCTCTCCAGCTCCACACTGTACCGGACCACTCTCAGAGACGCCTAATGGTTGCTGATGAGACAAACTACCAGAGACAAACCAAACCAGACCAGAACAGAAGTTCCCAGTCTTGCCTCGCTGTCTCTATCTCTATATCTCTATCTCTATCTGTATCTCTATCTCTATCTCTATCTCTATCTCTCTCTCTCTCTATCTGTATCTCTATCTCTATCTCTATCTCTATCTCTCTCTCTATCTGTATCTCTCTCTCTCTCTCTCTATCTGTATCTCTATCTCTCTCTGTATCTCTCTCTCTATCTCTATCTCTATCTCTATCTCTCTCTATCTGTATCTCTATCTCTATCTCTCTCTCTATCTGTATCTCTATCTCTATCTCTCTCTCTATCTGTATCTCTATCTCTATCTCTCTCTCTCTGTATCTGTATCTGTATCTCTATCTCTATCTCTATCTCTCTCTATCTGT
>OMKP01079966.1:0-16522 GCA_900302375.1 Bathygadus melanobranchus
CTGCCCGGGGGGCGGGCACGGCTCCCTGGCTCTGCGCTGGAGGGGGAGTCTTGGGTGGACTCCCGAGCAGCGAGGGGTTGAGCTGGGGGGTGAGAGGCAGTTTGCCCGCAGTCTGGGGAAGCAGCATGGATTGGAATCGTGTCTGGAGCTGGGGGTTGAGTTTGAGGGGAGCCAGCATCTTGCCTTGGTTCAGGGCCAGGTTGGGGTTGAGGGTCGGAGTGGGCAGCAGTGGCGTAGGCAGAGGCAAGAGAGGAGTCCACCCCCCGCGCTCCCGCTCCCTCTCTTTGTCCCGGTCTCGCTCGCGCTCCCTGGGGCGGTCGCGGCCTCGGTCCCTGTCTCGGTCTCGGTCTCTCTCCCTCTCTCGGTCTCGGTCTCTCTCCCGCTCTCTCTCGCGCTCCCTCTCCCGATCTCGGTCGCGGCCGTGGCGGTTACCGTTCACCTCCCTCCTGAAGTCGAAGTCTCTCTCGTCTCGGTCTCTCTGCCTGTCCCACGGGCGCCGGCGCTCGTCCAGGTCTTGGTGAAGGTCACTTTCAAAAGGCGTGGCTGCGGGGGCGGCTGCTCCGCGGTTCCAGGGCTGCGGGCCCACCGTCGCCCCAGAGTTCCCAGAGGAGCCGGCTGTCGCTCCTGCTGTGCCGGCACGGCTCTCAAAGCGGTTGGGGAAGTTCTGGCCCGGGCTCGGACGCTCCTCCAGGAAGCCCTTGGACCCTCCGGGAGCCGGCGGGCCTCCCAGGGCCTGTGGGGGGGGACCCCGCATGCTGTCGCGCTCGTCAAAGTCCCCTCTAGTCTGGCCCCAGCGGCTGTCTGGGGTGAAGCCAGCGAGGGCCTGCAGGCGGCCCACCAGGCTGGTCCTGGGGGCCTGGGTCCCTGGGGTCTGGAGCAAGGCGGGCCTGGGTCCTCCACCTCCTTGTCCTCCGCCTCCACCACCACCGCCCCCTCCTGCGCCGCTACTCAGACCGTCACGCTGGTCTGGGGGTGGGGTCCTCAGGAGGCCGGTGCTCTGCTTCTCTGGCGGGGGGAAGCGGTAGTCCTGGTCCTTGCCCTCGTCGGCCCCGGAGGACGACTTGTCCTCCGCCTTGGGCAGGCTGTCGCTGGGTGGGTTGAGGCCCCTGTTGAAGGGGTCCATCTGGGCGAAGGGAGCCCTGGCACGGGCCTGAGCCTGGAGAGACGCCTCCAGAAGGCTGGTGGCCTGCTGGTTCAGGCTCTGCTGCATGAGCAGGGGGAAGCGGGCCGCGGCCCCGGGCTGCAGGAGGTTGGGGCGCAGGTCCATGGGCAGCAGGCCGGGCATCCGCTGTCCGGACAGGCCGGCGGGGTGCAGGGGGTGGCCGAGAGAGGTGGTGGGGTGCATGCCCAACAGACCCATTCCACTGCGGACAACATTCTGCATGCCTGGGAAACGGATGACAATGCAACAAGATTAATAAACAATAAAACCAAAAAAAAACTGATTTTCAGTGTTCTATTCAATCCTTCATTTTATCCTCATGAATAATTGCCGTACTTTGTCCTTATTAAATGAATTATGATTAGAGCCTTCAATTCGTAATAGACTCATATTACAAAATACTTTAAATTCAGCTTAAGCTTGACATAACCAGCCTATGGCATTTACTGCGTTTTTGTATTCATAGTGCACCTTGCAGGGCAAGTTCTGCTGCGGATTCCATGGCATCAGCAGACTGATGTGCTTTGTCGGTGGCAGGCTGCTGAGGGACCCCCACGGGGTTGAAGACACCCGTCCCGGGGAGGCCTGGAGGCATGAAGCTGCCTGGGATGGTGCCGGTAGGGGGGACCATGGCTCCATACGGAGAGTCTTTGACGTTATCCTGGCTGGAGGTCATCGAAGGCTGCACTAAAGTCACAAGTGAAGATGGGAGTTACCAAAGAAACACATGACAGGGAAAATACGTGAGAAGCATGATACTAGTTTCTCTAATGTGGTGTTCGGGAGTACTTACATGTAGTTGAGGACGGCATGCCTGGTGTCTGAGCTCCGGGCATGAAACCTGCGGAACGGTAGACACACCAGACACATTATTAACACAAAGCGTTTTTAATTGTGTCGTGAGTCAGTTCCAACTCCTTAGAAGATATAAGTTTGTATCTTCCCAAAGGCTGAGGTGTTTACCTGGGGGAGGCTGAGAGGCATTGAAGCCTGCCCTGATGAAGGGCGGTGGGGGTCCGTAGCCAGGTGGGGGTATCCCCATGGAGACGGGGAAGGATGGAGGCACCATGCCCACTGCAGCGGGAACAGCCTGGGGCACTGGCAGCTGTGGAGGACGAGTGAGGACAACAGTATTTGGTGTTCAATTCATTACGCCAACGCAGGCAACACAGGCAACAGACACACTTGATAACTTTAAAACGACACACAAAGGCTGGTTTAAAGCTGGTGGGGGGTGGTGGTGGTAACTCCTCAATGGACATTTTCCTTGTCAATGTTCTGTCTCTGGTGAACAAACTGGGTGAGCTGCGGTTACGGACCACCGCACACAAAAGGACTATGGCCTGCAACATCACGAGGTTTATGGAAACATGGCTCAACGGCGGCATTCCCCAATAGCAGCATCGAGCTAACGGGGCGCTACGTCCGCCGGGAGGCTAGCACAGCTGATGGGTGGACTGTGCATTCACTGCGTTTCATCGTCTCTGTACTTGTACTCTACGCACTCTTGTACTCTATGCTTGTACACTAAGTTGAGTGTAATCTGTATATTGTCCTGCTTTTTTGGCCTTTGCCAATCACATGGCTGATGAAGGGAGTGCCTGATGAAAACAGTGCCATGCTTCAGGACTAGGGACTTTATAGGCTAACGTTACTGTTCCGATCTACGACATTTGAATTGATGAACAGATTTGCCTAATCAGGCTACGTTTTCCATTCCAACACAAGTTGCTTGCGGCTACATACGAGGGTCGTTCATAACCTAGCTAGCTATCGAAGTGTGGGAGTCTTTACAAAGAGATTGCTTATCGTTATCAATCACTAACGCACAACAATAAACGTTGATATTAAAAATGAAGGTTAGTTGCCTAATTATGTCTGAATCCATTTCAGGTCATTTCAGGTCTCAATGACAAAGCCTTCGAACTCGGTAAACCCAGGCACTGGAGTTATGAACACCAGCCAGCTCCTGCTCTCAAGGTGGCAGCAAACATCATTCATCATTGTGTTCTTCCTCGTCACGCCGATAGATGGCAGTGTTGAGCTCAAACCGGTGGGATCTCTATTTACGTTTAAATGACTTATAATGGCCTAAATAAAGGAGATCCGTTGGTTTGGAAGAGAATGGTATATTTGTCTTAAGGTGCATGACTTGACAGCAAAAAGGCCTTGTGCGTAGACAAAGCGGTCGCCTGAGCCTTTGACAAAGTTAAGTACCCATTCTCCCCTGAGAGCAGGACATTCATTATTTCACTTCCTGTGCAACAGTGAACAAACAATCTGTGTGACTGTGCTGCGATCACTCAACTGACCCATTAGCAGGTCAACCGCAAAGGCCGTTAGGAAGTGGATGGGGCTAGCCAAACAGAAGACTAAACTGAAATGGGCAGTTAAGTACTAATCCCAGGAAGAGATAAGGTGCTACCCTCCACATTGCGTAAGGACACACTGAAAAAAACAAACGGCAGAGGACTGTGTCTTGAAGACTTTCTAGTTTTTGTAATGAGAAAATGTAATTGAAAAACGGTCAAGTTTCATAAATACGCGCGACAATGTTTGCATGGCGATCCGTCTTCCTCCATACATATATTTCACGTACCTGAACAGGCATCATAGAGACCTGCTGGCTGTAGGTCTCAGCGTGGGTGCTTGGAGCCGCCATGGCCTCGACACTCACTGCCTGGCTCGGGGGCTCTTTAACTGGCTCGGCATTCTTGGCCGCCTCCCACTCTGTGTCGACAAAAGAAAAAGACATGGAGCACGCAGACACAATTCTGAAGCATTCATCCCCATACTGAGACTGGCGAGCATCTCTACTGCATCAATGAATCCCTGAGCTGGTGCGCACCGCTCCCTCACCATCGTCCACGGTCTCCTGGTCAATGATGCCGCCTTCTGCAAAGTCGTCCAGGTCGTCCCGCTTCACCTTCTCCCAGGGTATGTAGGTGACGCCCAGGTCCACGTCCCAGAACTGCTTGTACTCCTGCTTCACGCCCTTGTTCAGTGCCCACGCAATCTGGGACACAAAGAGAGACACACACTTTTTTAGTATTGAGAATTGTGTTTGTATCGATGGCAATAGCCTAACCAAAGTGTCTCCAACCTGTGAAACGGCCAAATGCATTTTGTTTAAAAGGCACTAGTCCCATAACCGAGGCTATGAGACAATCCAATTTGTCCAGGGCCACAACGGGGTAAATGAGAAAGTGGGGAAAATCTAATCAGGGATTTGATTGGCTGGAGGGTACCTTGATGACCTTGGAGCCTATCTTAAAGGAGCCGGTGCTCAGCTTCTGGCGGGCACGGTAGGCGTCCTGCCGGTGCACCATGCAGATGTAGGCACAGCCTCTGGGCGGGATCATCTGACCAGGCAGGAGAGAGGGAGGGAGGAGGAGAATACGTTATGGTTTTTAAGATAATCATACGGTAATGACACTCTCTCCGGCTCATGGCAGAGATGATTAATTTCACACAGAGGTTAAAGGGTCAGTGAAGAACACTGCTGCAGCTTACGAGAGAGAGAGACCGGGGGCTCGGAAACTTACATTGATGGACTCAATTTGGCCAAACTCTTCAAACAAGTTGGTGAGGTCTTGCTGGGTGGCCTTCTTGTCCACTTGGCCCACCCACAGAGTCGTGCTGCACACTGGATAAGACAGATGCCAGGAATATTAGACCAGTTAATATGTGAAAGGTTGTCTGCATCCATGATTAGGAAGTCACAGTAACACCCTGCCCTCTTACCGCTGAGGGTCTTGGATCGTATGGGAGGAAGGCCCTTCTTCTGCCTCTCTTTCTCCCGCTCGCGGGCGCGTCTCTCGCTGGAGTAGGACCGCGACGACTTCCTCTTGCGGTCCCTGGAGCGCGAGCGCGAGCGCTTGCGGTGCTTCCTCTTCCGGGAGCCGGAGCGCGACCGAGACCTTCTCCTCTTGGGAGACCTGAGGAGATCCAACATGTCAAACATTACGTCGCGTGTAGAACGTCGCGTGTAGAACGTCGCAAGTGATTTAAAAATGTAGCGCACGTATCGATTTAAGTGCACCCGCTTACAAATTACTTACAGAGGTTTGCTGTAGCAAAAACATTCATTTATTATACTGCAATCAAATGATTGAATCCTAGCGGGACTGAGTGAGATAAAGTGGCAGAACAAGTACGACTAGACATGTACCCACTACCCTAATTGAATGTAGCACTTAATGTCAGGTTATGAGCAGGACTGGTTTGGAGACAGTCCAGCTACAAGGGCCGGACCGGGGCCAGGAGTAAATATGATCACGAGAGAGAAAGAGAGAGAGAGAGAGCTGGAGTGAAATCCTGACCTGGAGCGTGACCGGGAGCGGGTCCTGGAGCGAGTGCTTGCAGTCTTCTTCTCTTCCGTCTCAAAGAGCTCCTCCTCCATTCCATCGGGGCCCTCATCCAGATCCATGTCCATGTCCTGAAACCACCGTAAGACAACCTTAATAAACGTATAGGTAAGATACCCGTAGCAGTGCCAGCACGCCACATGCTGGACAGTATAGTGTATATAGAATACCGAAACAAAACAAACAAAAATGAATCAGAGCTTTTGATACCTGCTGCTGGTTGTCAATGGAATCGTCTATTTTCTCTGCTTCAGGGAGCTGTGGCTGGCTAGTGCTCTGGACAGAAGGGACAGGGTTCTCCGGCCCAAAGATGGAGTCCTGTGTCTCCATGCTCATGGACTTCCAAGGAGGAGAGACAACGAGAACAGTTATACTGTGAACAAGGCACCTAAAACCTCCTACATAAAGAAGACGGGGGTACACTATGGGGACCTCCAGGTGAGGGGCATGAGCTAGAGGACCTACCTTCTGCTGGTGCTCCAGCAACTGCTTCTGGAACTGCTCCAGGTTCTGCTGCTGCTGCAGCTGCTCGGCCAGCTGGTGGAGCAGGGAGTTGTTGATGGACTCTGACACCATGGGCCTTGGGAAGAGGTCAACACTCCGGTTAATGTGACATCCATCTATCGACGGCATACGAACTGATTCATGAATGGGTGGATTATGTGAGTGGAACTCGGGGAGATTCATCAAACTCGTCCTCACAGCTGAGACGATGTGTCTTTTTTGGAGTCTTCACTGCGGTCCGAATCATTCCCGAAGTCAAACTGGCCCAGAAGTTTCTGAATCAAACAAAAGAACATCAAGTGTGAGCAATAAACAAAAAAGAAAACATTACAGACTCAAACGGCGCAGTGTGAAAACAACTAAAAGGCAGCGGGGGCGGTTACCTTGTTGAAGGAGGAGACCCTCTGCTCCAGGGGGTTGAGGCTGTTGGCGGTGGCGGCGGCCGTCAGCTGGGCCGTGAGCGCCTGCAGCTGCACCACCAGGCCGGCGTCCAGCGCCTGCAGCAGGGAGGGCTGCGGCTTCTGCTGCTGCATCTGCAGGCTCTGCACCAGCTGCTGCAGCTACAGCATCATCACCACAAACACAACGCTTTAAACTGTGGTGCATAACAGTACAACTTTACTTATACAACACCTCATGTGTGTGCATAACGGCAATACTAAGGGCGTCACAAGGGGTATGAACACGAGAATACAGACACAGTATTAGAGAACAGGGTGTTGGCGAGTTGTGATTTATGTGCTGACCTGTTGTCCCTGAGGACTCTGGAGGATCTGTGCGACGGCAGCCACTGTGTCTGTGTTGGAGATCTGAGAGGCCCAGTCCGGCAGACTCTGCACTATGTTGGCAGGGGTCGCCGGGGTGGCGGGGGTACCTGGACACGACAAGAGAGGGAGGCAATGAATATACAACTACAGACATATTGTGCCATAATGCAGACTTAATACTAACCAATCAGCATCTAGATTAGCAGCAATTATCACGCTTAGTAGATTCCTCTAGTGTGTGTGTGGTGGTTGGTGCGTGTGCGTGTGTTTTGACTGACCGGGTGTGGTGTTGTTGACCGGGGCTGTGCTGCTGGGCATGACCGGGGTGACGCTGGGTGGGGGCAGCCCTGCAGCCATGTCCAACAGGGGCTGGATGATGTCGCTCTTGAACACGGCATTCTTCTGCCACAGGTTGAGAACTCTCACTATCTTACTCTGTGAACGAGATGAGAGACGTGGCGTCTTAGGAGATGCACCGCAATCAAAACACCACAACAGGAAGCCGACAAACTGAACAACGCTTCGCGCGTAAATGGTAAATGGTCTGCATTTAATGGTAAATGGACTGCATTTATATAGCGCTTTTATCCAAAGCGCTTTACATTTGCCTCACATTCACCCATTCATACACAGACGGCCGTGTCAACCATGCAAGGTAACAACCAGCTGGTCAGGAGCACTTAGGGTTAGGTGTCTTACTCAGGGACACCTCGACAATTAGCTAGGCGGAGTCGGGGATCGAACCGGCGACCTTCCGGTTGCCAGACAACCGCTCTACCCCCCTGAGCTACTGTCGCTCCTCCTCTCACCTTGTCGTCGGAGGGACATCGGTAGAGGTGCTGGAAGGTTCCAATGATGTTCTTGCTGAAGCGCGGGGCGAACACGTCCTTCTCTGTGCCAAACTGGTGCCGTGACTGCCTGACAATGGAGTCAATGACGTACAGCCCGGGCACCTTGTATTCTGGTTTGCACTGTGGAGGTGGAACAACAGAGGGAAGTTGCTGTGCAAATACAAACTGCCTTACTCTATCAACAACATCTCTGGGTGATCAAAGTGCACAGAAGAGTCAGCATACAAGATACAAGAGTAGTAGCGTTAACTCAACCCGGCAGTCAAACATGCATTGTGTCTGTTGTACTCTGAAGCTCACCTTCTGCACAAACTTCTCCACGCTCTGCACAACATGCTTGTAGAACTGAAAGAGAGGAGAGCACATTTGATGTCAGCGCGGCACCGCCGGTGTCTCACGGGAGCATTGAAGGAACTCTGGACTCCGGGAGGCATTACAGCAACAGACTAGACACCGCAGAGACCGAGCCGTCGCAGCACAGAAGACGCGTAGCTCTCACGTAGCACAACTTTGCTTTCAAAGAATCGACAAGGACCTTGTATAATAAGTGTAAAAACAACGGTGGTTATGTCATATCCAAGCGTAGTCAGACGATTTCTTTCCGTTGTTTTGTATAGCATAGGATACCTGATGGAAATGAATACAAAAACAACAACCTCTTACACTAAACTATGTGTCACCTCTACTCGTGTGTATTCTAGATACAGATCACATCATGTTTCCAACCACATCTAGTCATAACGTCGTGCCCAGCCCTAGCGTATAACCCTAACCCTAACCCTATCATATTGATATTGTGATATCCTCTCAGATTTTGGATGTTGTCATATCGTGACATGGCATAAGTGTTGTATTTTCCTGGTTTTAAAGGCTGCATTACAGTAAAGTGGTGTCATTTTCTCAAATTTCCAGACTGTAGCTGTTCTATTCCTTGCCGTTGCCCACTTAGTTACCACATTACTGATGAGTTGGTAAAAAAACAAAAAAATCGATATTTGATTTTCTCCATATCGCTCAGCCCTGGTCTACTCAATTGCATTTTTAATAGATACTTAACCAGGCCTAATTCTGACAGGAAGTAGTTTTGCTGTCACTATCCGAATCAGCGTGGCCAGTCCTTGATGTGACAGTGTGAGAAGGGGATGTTATGCACTGGTACATAACGGGCTACTTTCAGGAAGACATTCAAAGCAAAGCCCCGCTCAATTTAAGACTTCAGAAATTGCATTTATTGTTTTTCACGGGCTATAAAAGATGCCTACGAGTTCTGAAGCGCGTGTGTTTTACTGAAACACCATCAGTGTTACTCAACCATTAGTGGTCCCCATTCACAGAGCTAATGCTAGTGGCCACTTCACTTTGCTTGCAATAAAAAAAATAAAACACATTGCTCGTTAATAAAAGCAATAATTTTTTCACAAGAATGATCTGTTGACCTGGATGTGTGTGTGTGTCCCCCGCCCCCGGCCAACAAACAGAGTCCATAAAGACGCCACATTAATGCTAGTCCATTCATCTGCCAGTAGATGGGGTGAAAGTACAGGCTG
The DNA here is from genome assembly GCA_900302375.1 of Bathygadus melanobranchus. Classification (NCBI taxonomy): domain Eukaryota; kingdom Metazoa; phylum Chordata; class Actinopteri; order Gadiformes; family Macrouridae; genus Bathygadus; species Bathygadus melanobranchus. Next base: position 9,199 of record OMKP01079966.1, read on the forward strand.
AAAACCAATCAGTGGATTCATTTTATCAATGGGGGACAAATAATCATCCATGACAATAAACAGGTCCATTTAATGTTCATTGGAGAATGTCAACAACTTGAGCACAGTGGAAAGTAGCAAGCAGATGGCTATGGCAACAAACTACAGCAAGGCTGGTTTTCTCTATAGACAGGACAGGGCCAGCAGTAGAGCTCGTAGACTCATGCCACGTATATGGGGCCCCTGAGACAGAGAATACCCAAGACCCCAAGCCCCCAAGCAAACTTTTTGCCTCAAGGGCCACACTGGGTTTTAAAATAGACAGGCGGGCCAGGCCAGTAGCAGATTGGGGGGAGGGTTAACTAATAGCCTAAATTATATAATGATATGACTAATATAAATTATACAATAATAAACATGTGAAAACCATTACCTGAACGGTAAAGAAAACGTTTATTCAGTTTGTTTTTTGCCCCTTTATGGACTCCATGGCCAAAAACTCCTCCGTAATCTCAAAATGATCATTAATCCCTCTGATAAAAATTAAGAGCTGCGCAGTGTCTTTTATGTTGTTACTTTTCGGCTTTAGCAACAGTCGGTAGTGTTTGGAGTGCGCCATCTAGTGGAATCAACTGAAACGCAGGGTATTGCAGAAAAAATACGAAATGAATGCGGTCTTTAGGGCCGGATTAAACAGCCCTGACTGTTTAGGGCTGATTAAACAGCCCTGACTGTTGCCTGAATGGATTCTTCTGCATTACTGTAGGCTCACACCACAACATCCATTTGGGCCTGTGGGCGCTCTGGCTGCTGGCTGACTGTTCAGGCAGCGCTGCGGACACCACGGTCGGCTGTGCTCAATATCAACTTTGTAGTAGAAGCTCTTGGCAGCCCAGGAAGCACAATCACATAAACTAACTATAATAAGCAAATCATATTTCCTGACAAATGACTTTCGGCTATTATATGCATGGCAACATAGTTGGAATCAAAGTTGAATCTGATCTAATAATGAAATCAGGATCACATCGTTTGCCTAGTGTGTTTCCACACACAGGGAATGTGAGCTGGTTCTTCACTCTCAGTACACAACACAACAGACAGAAACGATCACGTTTGAGTCTGTGTTTGTGTCTCGGTTCAACAAAAACCAGAGCCATCAACATATAGTGTCTCCTCCATGTTTCCTAGATATTATCCCTGGAGAAAATACAATCTGCTCTGCTTTTTTTAAATATTGAAAAAAATGTAATATGTGTCGAACTCAGGGTATCGTGTGTAAGTTAAAACGGCTGTGCAGAAAAGAACATGGCACAAGTCCTGCAATGCTGGACATATCTATCTCAGAGCGTTTCTCAATGTAAGACAAATATAGCCACCCCAGCAACAAGGTGTGTCCTCTGTGGTTGTGGCCGTGTTGTACCATAGGATCTGGATTCAACTCACAGCGATAGAAAGCTGAAGTGAAAGCAGAACCCACTGGGTTATGTTCCAGAAACATGAAACTCCCCATTCAAAACCCCATAGGTTTCTAACCTCACAAGAGACAATGCATCTTGTGGTGCACAGCAAGATGTCTACTCATCTCAACTCAACAGCGATATCAGATAATAATCAATGGCATATTGTCGTTTATTTTCGATTCTTGGATGTCAGTTGAAATTCCCGCCCCCCATGTTTCAATCAAAAAACAATTGTAATATAGCCAAGCTAGTGTTAGGTGAGGCTCACCCACAATCAGTCTAAATGAAACCTAACATATTTGTAGAGCATCACAGCGTATAATAGTATTCTGACAGTAATATTTTGATGATTGGATAGAAAAACTTCAAAGCGAGCTTAAAAGGAAAAGTAGCCCAACACATTTGAATTAAGAAACTGCATGTATTCTTTGAGAACATATCTTCTGAAGTGCAAACTTAAAGTTCTGGGTTTATGTGGATTTGATTGGGAAACACAGTAAAAGGAGGCTTAACAGAACATTTATACATAATATATTGGAGAATTATGGTTCCCACCGCATCCTAAATTCAATGCATCAATGACTATTTGTGGTGTGTATCTCTTAGCTTTGACAAGAAATGGAATATAATATTCATATATTCATCATGTATGTTTTCATTAGTGTATAATCACCTGAAACTAAGAATCGTTGTGTTTTCGTTAGCTTAGCATGAGCCCTTCATATCTAAATAGGGAACGGGTCCATGGAGGCCGCCATATTGCTTCGCCAAGTTTCTGGCTCTCATGCAAAGCAGCTAGCTAATGTTAGCAATAAAACGCTAACACGATGCAGAACAACTAACAATGATAATTGCTATTTTACATGTAAGCTATGACCTATAGTTTTGCAGTCTGCAACCTCACCGCTAGATGACAATAAACTCTTCACACTGCACCTTTAAAAACATTGTTTTACTGTATTCTACAGTAAATTGTATTCCCTATGTGGAAAACAGACTTTTACAAGCCGCAAATAGGTGATACTATTGATTTATTGCAGTCCATTTCATGTCAGAAATATGGGCTGATTGAGGTCTTAAGAGTGAGTGCCTTCGTAGTCTGAAACTGCAGGGATTACCACAAAAGTGTGCGGTGATGGTCTAAGCGTGCCATCTGTCAAACACAAGAAAAACATCCATCCACATTTTTGTTCCCCTTGAATGAAACATTAGCTGCGCTACGTTCTTTTCTGACATATTGATGCGACAATTCACTTCCAATCACACGCTTTCAGACGTTGTCTAAGAGTCGCCTACATTACAATTCTGTTAGGCCTTATTCTTTTAGGAGGTATTAGTACACGTAGCAATTTCATATTTTTGTCTGTCAATATTTAGTTGTTTGGTTGTAATAATGAAGAAACCATAACAGGCGTGTAAGCATTAATAAACAGCACTGATGTGCCACGTGAATCATAAGTCCTACGGCGCTGGAAAGGTTAAGATCGCGGGAAAAACACAGCTATTGTTCTTACACTTTTTCTATGTATCTGACATGAGTTTGGATGCGGGTTAGCAGAAACAAACAATCATATAAATAATTAACCAACAGAACGAGCACGGTTGCTACAAGAAGACTGGCTACACTTAAATCCCCAGGCACATTGCAATCCAACGGGGCCAGGCCCTCAACAACAAATAACGCATATAAGATGTCTGCAATCCAATATCTTCTAATACATATTGTATGTTTCTGCCAGGACTACTCTGTTGGCCTACTATACTTTCGCGCACGCACACACACACGCACACACACACAAAACATTAAAATTACATTAACATGGCTCGAAACCTCTTCCTTTCCTCTAAATAATGTCATTTATAATGAATGCAATACCTGATTGGACGTATTGCAGAAATACAACAAACTAGAACATATGTTTGTTATCCCCTCTAACCACTCTACTGTAGGCAGTGAGATAAAAGGAAAGTTCACCCTTGCTGCAAGTGTCCACTTATATAATTACACTTACATAATTAAATGACATTTACATAACTCAGCAGGGTTTGAAGATCCATACAACCATTCCCACAGTAAACAATTAGGGTCTAAAGGAGAGATTCTCCATTCCCTCGCTATGTGGGCTGCGCTAAAGGTGAGATCAGAATCATTCTGATCGGATCGCAGATTTGAAAGAAAGAGGTAAAAGCCAATTAGTTGTTTTAATTGGTTGGAGCAGACTATTGGTTGCTTTTAACCCTATTCTGACATAATGAAGTTCAAAACATACAATGCATTGACCAACAGGCTACATGGATAGGATAGCAGCGTTAGTGGTGTCCAAAATGAAAGGTAAATGCACTGCATTTACACAGCACTTTTCAGACCTGTGGCCGCTCAAATAGCTTTACAATTATTGCCTCACATTCACCTATTAATACACACATTCATACACCCGACGACGGTGTCAGACATGCAAGCCAGATCGCCAGGAGCAGCTAGGGTTGTCTTGCTCAGGGACACCTTTCCAGATAACCCACTTTACCTCCTGAGCTACTGCTGCCCATGTGCAAATGTGCAGAAATGCATTTTGTGTAGTCCACGCTTAGCCTAAGAAGAGGTGGGTGAGTATAAAATGATGATATGCATGTAGTTATGCATGCAGTTCATTATAAAAGAAAATACAGACATGCGGTGATTAAAATAACTAGTTTGCTATTGTATCAAGGCCACATAACCTACTCCTGATTACATTTACACGCCCATTTAGGAACACACAAGTTTGAATTGTCAAATTAGCTGGAACATCTCAGCAAGTGGCCACTAATGTCTTACTGCTATACCTGCAACCAATCAACCAATGAAACCACAATTAGGCCTGAATTAAGTGGTCATTAAAAAGCTTTCTGGCATTCTTACTTGCATGAAGGTAAATGTCCTACTTTAATTTCAATCAGTGTAAATTGCTTGTAAACCAGCAGGGAATTTATGGACGGCCAGCCGTCTGCCACCACCACTTTTCCTTTGGATTAGTCATGTCACGCAAACCACAAATATACTTTAAATATATATACTTCACCAGAAATGGTTCTCTCATTCTCAAGTATAATTAAGTGTTTAAAAGATTAAAAAGTAGTTAGACAGATGCCAGTTGGCTGCATGATTACTCAGATAAACGAACGTGATATTATTGATGGATCTTAGAACTGAATTACACCATGTGGTGAAATGTAAACAGATAAGGTGAGCCAACACTGGGGTTTAACAGTCCCTGCCCTGTTTGCCCACAATAGTTTGTATCAGAAAAAGAAAGCAATGCACATGCTAGCTAATATTAGCCCAAATAGCTCAGCGATAGAACGCATTCTACGTAAACTTATCAGGTGTTGTGTCAACCCTTTCTGCCCACAAAAAAACACTGGGCAGGACCTCAATAAGTCAATAGTGTTCTGAAGCGGGAGGTCAGCTTGGATCCTAGGGGCCCACCCCACTGGCTGCATTTAAGGGCCCCTGTCCGATTTAAAACCAACCTTTTCTTAGCAAGTTGGCTGTTTATAAGTAGGCTAAACTAATTCTGAGTTGCTTGAATTTAATGAATGAATTTAATGCGGGATCTTATTGAACAGCTTACTTCCTCTCACGAAGGGCTTGTAAAGCGAGTGTGGTGCCGTAGGCAGTGAAAACCTGGCACTTACATTTAAAATTATAACCTTTGACTGGTGATAAAAGCATAATTAATACAAGGAATTAACAATCAGACTTTTGGATTACAGAGAAATTTGTATGTTCAGAATCACACAGGATATTAATGAATTGTGCAACACGGAAGCTAAACTGTTTATTAGAAACTATGTATCGTTCAGTGATTGATACATAGGTTTTAAGGTTATGCTGTTATAATACATAGGCTATAACATTCTGATTATCACACCAAATAGCTTACACCCCACCACAATTATATATATCTAACTATAAAGCAAGGAATCTGTCATCCTCATCCTTCGGGCGTATTGCTGAGGACCCAAGTGAGTGCAGTGCTAAGTGTGAAACTGTTTGGACAGCGGTTCTGTCCAAAACCCGGTCAAACCAGCCGGACTTTGGTGTGCGTCTATTCATGCTGTTACGGTACCAGTGCTTGGAGTGGCCAAAAAGGACCACAATCGCAATATGTCTCTCTACCTCAGTTGGCAGCCAATAGGATAACACTGCTGTTTGTGATTGTGTTTTTAAATAGTGCAGTGTCGACTGCAAAGTCGTTTGGGTGAACATTCTCAAAAAACCTGCAAGTAGCAATACCAGAGGCCACACAGTCCCTTTCAAATGGGCACGTTTCCAATGGGCACGCTTCGAACGGGCACGTTTGAACGGGCACATGACTAGTATGTTTAAAAAAGACGTTATATCTCTGACCTTGAGACCCGACCGGGCCCCAACGCAAAGGATGTCTCGGGCAGAGAATCAAACCCCTACATACAGCTACATCAGAAGTACTCACATAGTTTTGTGCTACTAGATAAAAAAGGACTGAGCTACACTGCAATAGAATGGTTGCGAGTAGAACGCTTGTGTTGACAATATATTTACTAATTCTGAGCTTACCACCAGCTAAAATATATTCATTATTGTCTAATCATGAGTGGCTGCCCTTGAATAATTCTTATCAAAGCCTTCACAAAGTTCTACTGGACTAAAGCAAATACAATGTAACATGTAACAGAACAACATGCAGTGTAATGTACAATGTGTGCTGCACCTCAGCTTGTTGTAACAAATGAATGCTCCTAATACAGTAACGCTACCTAAATAAGCTGGCAATGTGTTAACATAGGGACACTTGACTGCGATGCTAAACCAAATGTCTTTAATACAATTGGTCCTTAATATCTTTGGTCATCGCTCATGAAACATGGCTAGCAAAGTGACCAAATTCCCTTACATCTAAACTAGTAAGCACATGAACACAATTCACATCAAACTCTTAAGGCGCTTTTCCACTGTCACCTAAAGTGTACAACACTGCACTAGCGACGCTGGTTCTTAGCTACGGGACTTGACCAGGTACCGAGAGTACCAACGTGCTGTATGGGTGGAGCTGGCGATTTATATGTACTTCCCCTGGTACATAAAATCGTAAAAAACGTATATTAAATGCCATTATTGGCAATAGACCCTTTTCACAGAGGCGTCATGGTAGGACAAACACAGGTGTTGCTCATAACACTATGGGTGTATGATGGGCCTGCTACCAGGGCAGCACAGGTAGTAGACTAATCTAGTGAAGATACATGGACCATTGCTGGTGGTTTGACACATAAATGAAACACCTGCCTACCCAGCCAATGTTAATGTTGGGGGCTACACTGGTTGCCCTGCTGTGAAAGCTCTGTGAAAAGGGTCCACCATCAACGTGTGTGTGCATCTTCACTAGTTTAGTCTACTATCTACTATCTACGTGGCACGGTGGCTCAGTGCGTAGCACTGTTGCCTCACAGCAAGAAGGTTGTGGGTTCAAGTCCCGCATGGTGCAACATGTCGGGGCTGGTTCCCGGGCCTTTCTGTGTGGAGTTTGCATGTTCTCCCCGTGTTCACTCGGGTTCCCCCCATAGAACCCCACAACAAAAACATGCAGAAGAACAGATTGCTCTTCGGTCCTGTCCCTGACCAAGACAGGACTGAGCACTTGGACTTGGTCCCCGGGCGCCTTACTGATGGCTGCCCACTGCTCCTGGCTTTCCCTGGGGGAGGACGGTCAGGATGGGATAAACGCAGAGAAGGCATTCCACCGGCGACGCCAATAATTGCATGTGTGTGTGTCGCCGCCGCTCACAGTGTGTGGTTGAAGTGTCGACCGTGTGGCAAATAAAGGACCAATGTCCTCTGATTACTTATTACTATACATAAA
>OMKP01079967.1:0-13984 GCA_900302375.1 Bathygadus melanobranchus
TGCATGTCTGTCTCCCCAGCATGTGAGCCTCAGCTGATAACTATCATCTAACCGAGCAGTGTCTCTGTCTCTCTGCATTCTCTCACAGTATCTCTCTTGCTCTCTCTCTCTCTCTCTCTCTCTCTCTTCTCATTCTCTCTCTCTCTCTCTCTCTCACTCTCTCAATATCCCTCTTTCAATCTCTCACTCTCTCCATTATCTCACTCCACTCTATCGCTATCATTCTCCCCCCTTGCTTTTATCTCTCTCCCTCTCTCTCTCTCTCTCTCTCTCTCTCTCCCCTGTTCATCGGTTATCATTCAGCCTCTCTCTCTCTCTCCCCTGTTCATCGGTTATCATTCAGCCTCTCTCTCTCTCTCTCCCCTGTTCAATGGTTATCATTCAGCCTCTCTCTCTCTCTCTCTCTCTCTCTCTCTCTCTCTCTCTCTCTCTCCCCTGTTCATCGGTTATCATTCAGCCTCTCTCTCTCTCCCCTGTTCAATGGTTATCATTCAGCCTCTCTCTCTCTCTCTCTCTCTCTCTCTCCCCTGTTCATCGGTTATCATTCAGCCTCTCTCTCTCTCCCCTGTTCATCGGTTATCATGCAGCCTCTCTCACTCCCTCTGTCGTTGGTCTTTGTTGTTTGTCATTCGTTCTCCATTTTGAAAGAGTGTCACAGACGAACCAGAAGGGCTGTTTTAAAATATTCTGCCATCCTGCCTCGTTCCATTGGAATGCTGAAATACCCCAGGTACATAACATCCTTAACTGCTTCAATATAAATGTTTGGAAAAAAAAAATGTCTTCATTTACTTTTCATTCTTTTCTTTTTTTTTTCAGTTAGAACAAAATGTGACATTTCAACGATTTCCAAAAAGGACAAACAACAAGTATTTTGACATCACAATTTACCATCCCCTCTACCGTTTATATTTCCTCCCAGAGATGCTTGACATACTTAGCCCCTGTCAGCATCTCCTCATGACTGGCTGCAGATTTCCACCTGGTTGGCTGTACGGCCAATCAATCAAGACCACCCCCACCACCACCAGAAACTGACATATCAGTTCCCCTAGAGACTAGTCCCAGAAAATGGATGGCCCTGGGATTCAGTCTAGTGACTAAACTGACACATCGGCAGGCGGCAAGGAGAAGGCGGTCATCACTGACAGGCCTCAGGGTTTCTGATTGCGGGAAAAAACTTCTCCTCAAGAGCATCGGAATATATTAACACACAACTTTGAGGGCCTTTATTTCTTCTTTGGTTCTCGTGTGTAAGGGATGAGTGCAATTTGGTGATGTAGAATGTATAAAATGATCAATTTAATTTAAATAGTTATTCATTATTATTTATGTAATCATTGATGTTATCATTATTGATTGTCAGCTACCGTCATGTAAATAACATGTTCAGAACAAGTGAACCCAGAACATTTGAATGCTCATTATAATAATGTCATTTAATTAACAATACAAAATATAATTTAGAGCATTTGGCATTTAATCAATAAATAAATATACATTTACATGACATTACATGTCATGAAATGTATTATTATAGATATCGATGTTATTATATCAATAAGGATTTAGTGGTCCCCAGGGGGAAATTCACAAGCTACCCAGCAGTATGTAAAGTAATACTTACTTTACATACTTTAAGTATATTTTTATGTTAATACTTTTTAATGCTTTTACTTAAGTAACATTTCAACTGATGCCCCAACGCTGTACCTGAATGAACAGCCTCTCTCAGTAGAGAGGCCTGGTTCACTGCTCAGACAACAGCTTCATTGTATGGGGGTGGGAGGCTAGGGGGGCATGATACTGTAGTTTAATGATGACTCCCAGCCCCAGGTGCTCTGTTCGATCCCTAATGTCAGCAGTCATCCTTGAGAAAGATGACTAACCTGTATACCTGCTCATTAAAGGCTAAGTAAACACTAAACTCACTTTTAGTTTTTTCGGTTTAAGCCTGTTCTGTTTGGGTGTTATTTTTGACTATACTGAAATAAGGGGTCCGCTACTTCCGGCGAAAAACCCTTTTCCAGAGTGTTAGTTTTCTTCTATTGGCTGCTCACCCTAGCTCCACCGAGTGTGATGTGTGTTCTGACAACGTATGACAACAACCCTCGCACCTCCGTTTTCTTCCAATACCTTTACGACTTTTTCTCTTTTAGCTCAATCTCCTGGGCAGAAGTTCTCCTGCTAAAGTGGGGCGTTTACTTACCCGTCAATAACAGCAAAACACTTTGGATAAAAGTGTCTGCTAAAAAACGACAAAATAGTAAGATCAATCAAACATTGTACCGAAACATCTCTAGCAGTCTGTGGAGCAGCTCTCATCCTCGAGAGACCCTGAGATGTTTTCCTCTGCAGCCTTCTGTCATCACCAGGCCTACAGGCTTGACAACACCACAGCCATGATGTGTGTGTACGCCATGGTGGTGTACTTCTTGAGTACTAATCCCTCCATGTCTGTCCGGATGCAAGTACCTACAGCTCTCTCCTAGCTTACCGCTGTGCATTTCAAACAACAATGAACATAAGATGGCAGAGAAAGCAGACTGTTTACCTAACATTTAATTCCCTGGATCCCCAGTTGGGTGCAAAGCCAGAGATGACAGTGTTTACTGTTTCTGAAAAGCCTTCCAAGAATCATTTCGAAACCACATGGAAAATTGTTAACTTCCTGTCTATTAAATACTGTTGAAGGTCACGGGCATCATGGGCCATTTTGCAGAGTCTCACAGGACATTAATATGCATGGGGAATGGGGGGGCATTCATTCAGCTGACCTGAATACATTTCAGAAAGCTTTGTGAAATATACATGCTATCGTAACCTTTATTTATTGTTCTTGTTCCCGAACGGGAGGAATCCAGGCAGGTTTCCCACATTTAGGAAGGATTTTCTGAGATACAAGCGAGAGTTAATGCACTGTAAGGTTCATAACTACACAAAAAGGATATAGATGAGCATTTGTTCCCACGTAAGGAAACATCAAACATGTATGTATGGGGGTCTTATGTAATGGTGTCTTAAGCTTTGCCAATAAATATGAATTTAAATCACCATAATCGCTGAGAAAATACATCTTAATGGAATTGACCTGGCAATAACTGAAGAGACCTAAAATCAACAACATTTTAATCCACCATATTCACAATTCATCCTGATGGAAAGGCATCAAAGTAAAAGCGTAAACCATACATGAAGGCATCAGAGTAAAAGCGTAAACATATATGAAGCATGGTTTATCTGACGCATTCATTCAAACAGCAATGATCCATAACTTAGACAGGATAGATGAAGAACTACCTCAGGTAACCTTGTTGTTTTCTGGTTAGGGTGTTCCACTCCCATCCGAAACATTACTGGGTCCAATCTCCTGTAGTCATCCTTGCTGCTTAAGGATATGCATCTGGTTCACTGCAAGTAATTAGATGAAAGTGAGTTCACTTTGGATAAAATAATTTATTACAGAGTAAATAATGAAGCCAGATGCAGATGTGCAATATATTATCTGGGTACAATCTGGTGTGTGTTCCTGTCCTCTCCCTGACCTCTTTATCCTGTATCTCCCACGGTAGCAAGACAAGGCAGATAGGTAGCCAGACGTTGTACGACATCACATCAAAGGCAACAGTTGATCCCCCAAGGGAAACACTACTCAACCCCCACCCCCCACCACCCCATGATAAAACGACCTGGAAATCAAATACATCTTGTCATGGGCTGCCGTCGAATTTGATCCAGAGTGGACCAGAGTCACAGGGGTCCCTCAGTAAATAAACTAATTTCATTCTCTTTGTCTCCGTACAGTTCTTGACCTTTGCCTATGGCCCGTAGGCTTGCTGTGTGTCTTTATTACATCTGTCCACTAGCAGACCGAAGCTGGCCTGCCAGAGAACAGGTCAGATGATAGAGTAGATGATAGAGTGATTTACACAAGCATCTACCGTGTTATTCAGAGAGAGAGACGTTACAGTCTGACTTCTAGAGGTCTGAATAGTCGTGCTAATGCATCTCCTCTCTTAATGTGAGCTCTAAGTATGAATAGGTAGGACTATTCATGAAAGTAAAGACATTTGTTCATAGTTGTTATGCGTACCATTTATAATATTCAAATGTTAGATGTTTTGGGGCACTAACAGGAATTCAAACTTCAAGCACAATTTAGTATCTTTAACTTACTTATCTTTAACAAGTTAACATCATAGAACCCTTAGGCATAGCTATTTTATTATCATTTCTCAGACCAATATTAATCCTTGCCATATCGAATCCCTTGGACAAAATTATCTTAATTATAAAAAAATAATAATAGCATTAATTATACTTGTGAGCAAGATTCTTTCTTTCCCTTTAAGGAATATCAAAACTGATTGAATTTGACCCCTGTATGTGATATGAGGTTTCTGAAAAAGAAATCATCCGAGCCTTTAAATCTCCCTTCAACACATTCCAGCGTCTATCCCACATCTTACTCTTCATTGTGGTTTAATCTCCATGGCAATGCGATTAAACATTTCCCCAGTAAAAGTTTTAATGAATCTCTCGTCCCCGTGTCATGTTTGATCTCGGGGGTGGGGGGGGGACAATCTTCTCCATTCAGAAGATTGTCAAAGTAAGTGACTCACAACTCCAGGTGATCGAGCCAGAAAAGAAATTTCCTCTCTGCTTTTCGAATGCTTTTCAAAAACCATTTCCAATGCATTATTCTCGTGTGCCATTTGCAAATGACATTATGCAGTCATTTATAGCATGATATTGAACAGACTGTAGATATACAGTAGGCTAGTAGATATGAATGGATATACACAACTTTATGGGCGGCACTAGCTCAGGAGGTAGAGACGGTTAGAGACAACCGTTAGGTAACCCTAACTGCTCCCGATGAGCTGGTTGTTGCCTTGCATAGTTGACTGCCGTCGGTGTATGAATGTGTGAATAAAAGCGCGATATAAATAAGCCATTTACCATTTATTTACTTTATAAATATATAGAATATTTTAAGGATGTAAAGATTGTGTTTATGGATTTAAGTTATCTACTGTGTCAAAGTGGATCCCATATATGTTTACTGAGCGACATTGTACTGGCACATGATACCTTCCATAGAATGATGCAACAGAACACCAAAAAAACATGGTTTCCAAATTAACACGTAACCTGTAACCCAGTTTTCAAACTTTGAACTATAATTTGCGATCAATCGTGGATGAAAGACCGGCAAATTTGCTCCAGATGAGCGGACTCTGTAAAAGACTGGTGATTAGGCAGGTGGTAATTATGTGTGTTTGGAGTACCACTTCACTGTGTGGGGAACAGTCACACTGTGTCTCCCTGTGTGTGTGTGTGTGTGTGGTGTTGGGCCTGTGTGGTTTCCAGATTGCATAATTAACCTGGGATGTGAACACCCCACAGACATTCCTGGGAGTCCTGCTGGGCTTTCATTTTGTCTGTATTACTTTCCCTGTCTGTCTGCACATGTGTGAATGGGGTGTGAAAGTGACAGGGTGTGTGTGGGTGTGTGTGCGTGCGTGCGTGAGAGAGCGGCAGGGTGTATGTGCGTGTGTGTGTGACAGAGGGTGGTAGGGTGTGTGTGTGTGTGTGTGTCAAAGAGGGTGGCAGGGGGTGTGTGTGTGTGTGTGTGACAGAGGGTGGCAGGGTGTATGTGTGTGTGTGTGTGACAGAGGGTGGTATGGTGTGTGTGTGTGTGTGTGTGTGTGACAGAGGGTGGCAGGGTCTATGTGTATGTGTATGTGTGTGACAGTGGGTTGGAAGGGTGCGTGTGTGTGTATGCGTGAGAGAGAGAGAGAGAGAGAGAGACAGGGAGGGAGTACAGTTGCCAGGTGGTCTTTGGGTCTGCTGTGTGTGTGGGCTTGTATGTGTAAATAAACATGGGTACCACATGTATAAATGATGTGTGTGAGTGTGTGTCCACATAGATGTGGTTTCAGGGCCCGACAGTGTGACAGGTGGACACCTTGGCTGCCGGTCCAGTGATAATAGTTTGGCTGTGTTGTTGATTACCTATTTCACGAGTACAACATCCATTTCAGGGCAGTTTATTAGCTCCAGAAATGGCCATCTCTCCGTCCCATCGGTCCATCGGGCGGAGCGGAGATCTGTACGAGGCGCTGGCCCCCCGCGGCTTCTTTTCCAATCAATTCTCTCATCTCATCTCACAGCTCACTTCTTATTTATCAATGTCTCCATCGCGTTGCATTTAATCCTCTCACACACACACACACACACAGCACGTCTACATCGCCGCCAGCCAGCGTCACTTTGACAGCGTGCCGCCGGCTTACAAGATGCGACGCTGTACGAGATCCTGCCGCGATATACACTATTTTCGTGTTGTTTGTGTTTTTTGGGTTTGATTGTGATTGTTTCCCTGCTTCCTAAATGGGTTGTGTTGTTGGTAAAATGGTTTGAATGACAACCGGAGTGAAACAAATGCAGTCGATTCAAACCGCGTTCAGTTCTCCATGCGATGCGATTATAGCTCATCTCGGTGTTGTTTATGTTTTTCAGTTGGTTTTAAGTTTAGTTTACTTCTGAATCAGTATTATGCTGTGAATACATTTTTGACGACAGAACGACAAGCGATTAAATATTCAAAGGGAATATATTAGGAATTATTGCATTTATTTAGTTAGCTATTGATCTCAGATAGTTTGGTATCTGCCCATAGCCTTCATCTACTGGGCAAAGTCATTTTCCGTGGTCATTTGTGCATTTCCTGGAACAACTTTGAAGTGCTCGCTGCATAATAGAGGGATCTGCAAGACCACAAATCAACTCATTATGAAACTCTTGTATGGTCTAGACAGACCATGTGATTCACAGAGAGCTTCATCAATCAGCATCCGCATCAAAGCAGACACTCATGCAAATGCATTTTCCTTCCTAAGAGAACGCGGGGTTGCTCGACAAAGATGGCATGTGCCTGTGAATTATTTCCAGGACAAACACTACGCTGTCCTTTTGTATTAACTCGTATACGAGTATTGTATTAAACTGTGTTGTACTCCATGCTGTACTCACTCAATCAATCTATTTTGCACATATTTATACACAGCATTTTTCGAGCTACAACTGCAATCCAAAGTGCTTAACAAGGGAAACAGCACGAAAGCAAGACAAAGTAATACAATGAAATCTAAAAATTATTAGAAGAAAGGTTAACTAAAACTGATGTTGCAAGATTGTACAGATTGTGAAGTTCCTGAAGTTCTTCTGGCAGACAGAGAGCCTATAGCCCTCACCATACTACAGTACTACGGCAGCCCAGACCAGAACATCATCGCAGACAGAAAAGCTGTATGTTGCAGCTTTGGTGTTGGAAGGAATATTGACCCAACTGGGCCAAGTGTGACTGAAAGAGATGACATTTGGCGTGACCTTTTCTTTGTCACAAGACGCCATTGTGAGGGACTCAAAATATTCAGACGCACACGTATCGAAGCGACATGTGGCATAGTGATTTACAGGAGGTGGTGAACAATAGGAAATAAAATGAAAGCTATACCCTCCTCGTTTAGGCTTCAGATACCCCTGTAAAAGCCATTGATCAACAAGGAACCCGGTACTCCCGAAGAAACGCATAACGGCCTCAGTTGTGCCCCCGGGTTATCGTTTAATACGCTGTATGTCACGGTGCCATGGCAACCATTCTAAACAGCGTCCGTTCCTCCACAACCTGTTCAGGTTTTAGACGCAGCCCGGCCATAGGGCGCGCGGATACATGTGAGTGTGTGTGATTCCTCGCCTTGCCGCCTGCCCATGTACCCGTTACACATCTGTTACGGTCCCGTTATCATTTGAAGGCTATAGCTGTAAAAAACAACTGAGAAAAAAAAGGGTTAGGGGTTAGAGGAGAGAAACAGAATTTAAAAAACGGCCGGTGTTACACGCCTACCATCGGCCGGTACGATTTAACTCCCACCGTCCTGACCTTCTGCTCAGAGATGCAGTGAGCGGACTGAGTGTCGGCTTAAATCCACTAACAGCCAGCACACGGACCACTGGAGCGTGTAGCATATTAAACAGGATCCACACACACCTACACACACACACACCTACACACACGCACAGACACACACAACCTGCAACTTCCCCGCAATGAACTACACTACCTTCCGCGCAGGTTCCCTGTCGCTCTGGGCTGCCCGGGTTGGAGGTACAGGCAGCCTCCATTACATGCACCATTGGACAATCCACAGCGTATCACACGCTGCTTCTAATGATAATGAAGGGAAAAGCACTTCTGTCACTCGCTCTCTGTCTTGCTCTGCCTCGCTCTATCGCTATCTAATTTATCTCCCTGTCTTTCTCTGCCTGCTCGTCTCTCTCTCTCTCTCTCTCTCTCTGCCTCTCTCTCTGTTGCTCTCTCTTTCTTGCTCACGACTCTCTCCCCCTCTCTCTTCATTTGTCTCTCCCTAACTCTCTTGCTCTCTGTCATTCACTCTCTTTATATCTCTCCCTCCTTCTCCCGCATTATCTCTCCCCCTTCCCTCTCATTCTCCCTCCCTCTCTCTCCCTCCCGCTCGCCCTCCTTCTCCTCCTCGCCTCTCGGCAAACTCCCTAAAATTTTTGACTCCCTAATAAACCGTCAAACGCTCGCGCCGAGGCACTCGCATGCAAATCGGTTACAGCCCCGCTGGCTCACACACATTTCACCAGTAGCCCCACTGCAACGCAATCTCCGCCGATCGCATTAAAAAGCAACAAAAATAGCATGGCACACAGTGGATGCATTAACCGCTGCAGCCCGATGGCATGAGAATCCTTTGTGCACTTTGGGACGCGTGGGAAAGAATCATCGGTGAGTACCACGATGATCTCAGCGGGGGGTTAGAGTTGATTAGAGTTACATGCCGGCAGTGCATGTGGAACGCGTGCAGTCGCACATGAGATGTGTGCGCATGCAGCAAGGCGGTCAGCGGGTAGGTTAGGCACAGGCACTATGGCACTGTGCTGAATGCATGCAAGAGCTCTCTTGAGCTTCATGCAGTATTCAACTCGGAGCGATGTGTTTTTATTTTCTCTGCTTTTCCTTTCTGTCCCAGAAGGTTGGAGATCAGAGCAGAGATCGCAGGACAAAGACCGCTGAGTGTTTCGGTCAAGGACCGGTCAAGATGTTACTTACAGCTGTGCATTCTTAAGCCCCCCAGTGCCCCAACTGCTTCCAAGCTGTATTACCTGGTTCAAATAGTGCTGAATGTAGGGGTTACGGCATAGCACAATACTGTGGTGACAGGATAGTCCACTCTAGTGGTGAGGGTGCTTGACGAGCAGCCAAAAGGTTCTGGGTTCAAACTGCGATGTCTGCAGTATATTTGCAAGCATCATTAGCTTGGGGTCAACCTGTTCAGTAGCGACATGTATCTAAAATATGCATTCACTGCAAGTTCGCTGTACCTTTGGGTAAAGGTGCTAGATATTATTTAGCAGACCCTTTTGTCCAAAGCAACTTACAGTGAAGTCTCTTCATAAAGACATGTCATGAGGCAACAGGTGGGTGTTAGGCATCTTGCTCAAGGACGCCTACAGGAAGCATGCTGACTCTGGGGTTTGAACTACAAGCCTTTCTGCTGGGACACCCTAACCCTAACCACGAGACCGTCCTGAATACAACAAACTTTGCTTGATTGCTTGAAGTATTGAAAAAAGTGCAAATAGGATTAAGTTGTAACCTTAATTTTTGGCGTCAAAAAAAGTTAAAGAAAGTCTAACTATAGACGGAGGCATATTACATAATCAAACCCATTAAAATAATCATGCTTTGTGCTTGATCCAGCGTTAATATCACTTAGAGGATTGCATCAGTTTGGTGGCCCCTGCTCTCATTATTATTCAGGGCCGTTTTAAAACCAACGGGCCATTACGCTTATCCATTAAAAGTGCCTTTTAAAATTTCTATATTTGCACCACAGGGCCTGTTACGCAAGCAACATCTTGGCCTAAACTCAAAGAAGAATTGAAGTCTTGTCAACTTTCTTCCCCCTTTCATCATTACACCTCTCAGAACTTCAGGATCCCAGAGATGAATATCATTAATTACTTAAAACAGCAAGGATATGAAACGGACAAATACAATAGCTGGTGGAATTTCTCTCTGGGTAAGTTCAGAAACAAATCTATTCGCAGTATTATAGACAGTGCATGGGTCTCTGCGTCTTTTTTCCCTGGTTATTATTATTATGCATGCAAAACCTTCAAGAGATCATTGAACGAACAAAATATTGACTTGTTGTTGACAGCGCAAACCGTCTCAATCGTCGACATAGAGCGGCAAGAATGACAGAATGTCTGTTTATACGTGTAATGGCACAGAGTTTGGGGAATATATTTAAATAAACCGCATTGGGGAAAGCTCTGATTATGAGTTTGCGTCCGCACGATGAATAACAAACAAAAATAATGAGCGTGTTCTTTGTCTAGTTGTTATGAACTGAGCGGAGAACTCGTCAGTAATGGGGTGGGTGTAAAACATGCTGTTGGTACCATTGTTCTATCGATATAAATATCATAATTACTTACCTCAATATTTGCATTGCAGTCTCGGTGATACATTTTGCTCTTTTTATCTCTAACCCCCCCCATTAGAGTTTGGATCATTAAACTCACTGTTGGCATGGTTTCTGTGTTCCTGTCTGATGTTCAAATCAAATGTAAAAATAAATAAACATTTGGGTGTTGTTGTCTATATTGGCCGTAGAACAGACATGTTGCCCCCTCTCACAGCTTGTGCCCGCACTACATTTTGAACACGACCCAGGTCCAAAACGAGGTCTCATCTATGATGTATCCGCCACATGTTCAGTGGAGAATTATCAGTCTGGGAAGATATGCGTTAAGACCCGGCCAAGTGTCAAGACCAAACGTCGCTGGCTGCCAAGTGACTAGCTTGCTGCAATGCTGCTAGCTTAGCGAGGCACATTAGCGTATAGCGTTGGCGCTCTCAGGCTGGAAATGTTTTACTCAGCTGCCCCCAGTCTTTTACGGTTGGAGGTTATGCACTGGATGGATCATTCAAGTGAAGGGTTTTCAGTTTGGCTGTGGGTTTGAGAGGTCTTAGGATACACTGAGTAGCCTACCCTAGGGGTGCTGGTAGCATATTTGTGTCAGGCTGTGTTAAGACAAGCGGTTTGTTGTCCAGGGGAACAAAACAACAGTGGTGAAGATAACTGCCATAGAAAAAAAGATAAGATTGATCCCAGATGGGAAATATCTATTCCATGCCAATAGACAATAAATTGGCTTCGCCTTCCCCCAGAAACAGTTGAATGATGTAATTCGACGAAATTGAAAAGCAACATTTGTATTACTTTCATTTCATGTATCTATTTACTTTCCATATTGGACATCCTTATTTATGAATACTACTATATCTATATATATATAATATGATATTTTGTATTGTATATGATGTAGTCCAGTATGTCCATAATCTGAAGAGTAATCTGAAAACTGCAACATTTTCACTAGTAGGCCTGTTTGTTATCAACTGCTATCTAGTCCGGCATGTTCCACTTACAGAGTGTTCTCTGTCCATGGTGCTGAATACCAGAGGTTTTTTTGCCTGAACTAGGAGTTTATTCACTATGTGACACCTTACAACGCAGATAGGAAAGTATTAAGCCAACAATATTGTTGGTACTTTGTTGTTTATTTACATTTTCCCTCATACCTATTTATGTATTTTTGCTACAAACAGGATTGGGAGGCGAATCGTCAGAGTTTCTCTATGATTTAGGAAGATTTCTTTAGCCGACGATGGTCTTCAGGTCACGATGTGGTACAATACACTGGGTCAACGGTGTCACTCAAAGAATGCCAAGTGAAAGAGTTTTTTGAGCGAAATGTATGAGAGGTGTCTAGAAATAACCAAACAAGTTTTCCCGTGTGACACTAGATCGATGTAATGCTGCTAACGGGCTGCTGTTGCAGCAACAAAAGTTTGGAGTTCGAGGAGTCGGCTGTTTAGTGAAGTAACAAAGTTATTCTGCATGAGATTATTCAAAATGAAAACTTCACATAAGGCTATTTTCTAGGGGTGTAACGGGACACGTATTCACAACGCTAACTGTGATGCTAATGCTAACAGCAATGCTAACGCTAAATACATTTACATTTAGGGCAGTTGGCAGACGCTTTTGTCCAAAGCAACTTACAATGAGTATATTTGTCGAAAGAGTGAAACAACAATATATCGCTGACGGGACAGTAAGATTTGAAAAGAACCAGTTTTAAGCGCTCATGATTGCTAGGTTGACCCTTTGCTGACACCCCTACTATTATTATTATCATTATTATTATTACTGATATTATATTCTGTCTAGAATAAGAAAAAGTATCTATGTATCTATGTATTTCAATATATGTATATGAATTAAAATACTGAGCTTAATGTGGCTAAATTCACCTTACCAATGAGCCAACTCGCTTGTCTCTCCTGTTGAGAACATCACCTCTGTCTCCTCTTCAGCAGCCATCATATATTTATTTGTAGAAACATATATTTTAAGTGCACCTGAGTTTTATGTGCGCTTACATTTCAAGTGTCTTAAATTGAAAGTACAAATTAAGTGCACTTACATTTGAAGTGCAATTTAGACTTTCTCAACAAAGTATACTGTCCTGATGCTGGAGGGCTGTCATTTTTGGCAGTTGGGTGACAGTTGACTATTTATTATTTATTTTAATTTTTCAGTCAAATTTCAGACATCCAGATACTAACACAAAAGCTCTCATATATAGCTACAGTATGTATAGATGTTCGACTCCTAGTCAAAAGGTAATGAGTTCGATCTCCATGTAATGAGACATGAACTTTACACAAACCACATGCTAACATCTGATGCTAATACCTGATCAATATTTGTTGATTCGGGGCAGTGGAGGCCTCCTCACACGTTCAGTAAGGTAATAAATGACAGCCTATTGACAGCACATCATAATGAGGAGAATCTCAGTCCACTACTGTATCTAACGACACATCCACACACACACTGTGTTGGCAGGGTGACCTCTTGGCGTTGGTATACCTTGAGTTCAGAGCAATGAATGTTGATGCATGTTCACAAACTGGTTGGTGAAGAATGGCAAAAACATGGTTTTTTTTTTCTGAATTAAGCTATTATTTCAGTAACAGTGGCAACATGGCATATATTACTATGTTTGAAACACAGAAAATCTAATTTTGAGTTAAGTTATTTAAAAACAAAAAAACTATTCAGCACTGGGACGATGGCAGCCATGACAGATGTCATGACTCATCGAAACCACCACTGTCAGGTTGGCCCAAAGGCATTAGCTGGGACGTGACCTGTAACCCCCGGGTTCCCCTATTGGCCACTTGACTGACTGAACTCCCGTCTGATTGGCTAATTGCTTTTGACAGTAATTCCCACTCCTGTGTCAGTGCAGGGGCATGGCATTTAGATAAAGAGAACAAAGGAAGCATGTTTTATTCCTGGTGTGCCTCTGTGGATCACAGCCCATAAAAAGCCTTTCATCCCCACAGTTCAGGACTCCCACTGTCATTGGATAAAGTCATAATAACAATAATTATGATAAATACAGAAAACATTCGAAGCAATTACTCATTTACTCGTTTAGTGGCATGTGGATGGATTGTGACAAGAAAAAGAAAGGTGAGAAGGAAGAAAAACAAATGATAAAAAGAATGATATAGTTTATATAAATTGAGATACCCATGTAAACAGGGACGTGGGTATTTTTAGTTAGCTAGTCCCTGCTAACTATCGCACGACGTTTTCTTGGCTGGCTCAAGTCGAATAACTTTTTTTTGTATTGAAGTGTCCAAAGGCGTTTGAGTCACCTTTGTGGCACGTCCACACACACACACACACACACACACACACACACACACACGTGCACACACACCCTTCACCCTTGTTCTCCTGCTGCTGTGTCTTCCCTGGCTTTCTGCTTTCATCCTCGCGCTCCTGATACACTGAGCCAT
>OMKP01079968.1:0-13836 GCA_900302375.1 Bathygadus melanobranchus
AGTTTGCATGTTCTCCCCGTGTTCACTCGGGTTCCCCCCATAGAACCCCACAACAAAAACATGCGGAAGAACAGATTGCTCTTCGGTCCTGTCCCTGACCACGACAGGACTGAGCACTTGGACTTGGTCCCCGGGCGCCTTACTGATGGCTGCCCACTGCTCCTGGCTTTCCCTGGGGGAGGATGGTCAGGATGGGATAAACGCAGAGAAGGCATTCCACCGGCGACGCCAATAATTGCATGTTTGTGTGTGTGTGTGTGTGTGTGTGTCGCCGCTCACAGTGTGTGGTTGAAGTGTCGACTGTGTGGCAAATAAAGGACCAATGTCCTCTGATTACTTTTTTATCTTGCGTTAACCAAATGGGCGCCAATGCTGTTAATTAAACAGCAAGGCATACTCAAGACACTTTTACTAACTGATGAGTGTAACCATACACTATCTGGGACAGGGTAATCTTCCAGACCCCTCTTCCAAGCATTCCTGAGATGCACACCCCACAAACACAAACATTATACATATGAATACAAAATCATCCTCACAAGGATTGATTCTGACCAAAAAGAAGAACAAAAGGACATTTATGGAACACGCCTATGGTGTTTCATGGGAACACAAATTCAAGAAACAGTAATCGTTCTGTTTTGTTTATACAGGCCTCTGTCTTTCTCTTCCACTGACCTCCCCCTCTAGCCAAAGTGAGGGTCATAAAACAGTCCTGTGACTATGCCCTAAAGGAAACATGGAGAGCCCCTCAGACACTCCTGCTCCTTATCATTATCTATTTATCTACCTCTACTTGTGTTTTAATTGGTAAACATTTAATTAATTTTGAATATTGTCTGTCTATTCCTAAGCTACAAATGTAATAGTGATCAAGTTCATGTTAATTTGTTAAGTGCATGTCTTGTAATTTACGTCTGTGTTTAGCCATACGGCCATCCGTTCTGTGACTGCCATGCAGAACATGTGTGGAGGCCCCACACTACCTCTTTGCCCTTCTCTCTCCCTCTCACTTTCTATCTCTATTCTACTCATGTTTAATTACATGAAGTTTTACTTTGGAAGTGTATTCCTCGCGACAGGAAAAACTCAAAATGCCCTTTAAAAGTTGGAGATGTCATTTTATCCATGCTTCGTCGTGCAGCCTTGATGCCTTGTGTCCACCTTCTTCTGCCACTTTTTGGTTGGCGCTACTTTATTCTCAATTGTCTTTTTCAGGACATTTGAGAACCTCTGCAAGCAAGGCCGTGCGTAAGAGTGCACGACTCTGGTTAACAAAGTTCAACTTCAGTTTAGTCTACATTTGGGTAGCTTTTAGAATGCGTACTAAAAGTGAATCGAGTTATTGAACTAAATGTCCCCCGGCTAAGTTTTGATTAAGTCAAGAAAGTTTGTCAAGTCCCAGAAGTCCAAAATAAGAATTGTGAGATGACTGTTACTGAGAGACACTGATCCTAAATAGAGTGTGCCAAGAGACGACTGCATTTTGTTTTGTGCGGCGACCATCCGCTAGCCTGATCGAACACACTAAATTGCCACCGGACCAAGATGATCCCCGCTGGATCCAACCTGCCTCGTGAGCAAACCACCACGCCAGTCAAGTCTCCAGACAGAGTCGTCAAGTAAACCGCTATTCTTTGTCTCTCATGAGAGTTGATGCATTCTTATTCATAGATTAGGGAAATTGTCATGGTTTAAGATACAGGTTCATTAAGGTTAGGATTAAATACAGGGAAGTTAGGGTTTGATAGACTTAATTCAATTCTCCTCTCCAGATTTCCGAAGTTAGGTTTGTGTTCAGGTTTTTGCTCTTTGTTTGTGTTTGTTGTATTCCAAATAATTTAGTCATGTTAATTATACCCATTCATTTGTATTAATACATTTAATTATAATCAAAGGAGGATGTAGTGGTCGTGGTTGTTGCGTCATAGAATCACTGACAAGAACTTTGACTTCAGATAGATTAAATTGGCTTAAGTTAATTCATCTTCATAATATAATTGATATCCAGCAATAGTTATATTCTTCCGGAAGTGGTGCCCCATTCGAGTAGTTAATCAAGTGTGCTACAAGTGTTACATAACCTCTGGTAATGTAGGTGGTAAAAACAAATGTAAAATAAAACTGGGAAATTGGTTCATAACAAACAGCAGTCAGAAAGGTAAAAGAAGTAGTCAGGATTACCTTGACTCAGGTTGTAGTTAAGCAGCATAGCAAAATAAAAACTGGAAATACGTTCATAAATGTCAACTAATTAGTCAAATAGTAAAGAGAAAAATGGTGCCTAGCTTACATGGGAGTGAAAATCACCCTGCCATACATACACACACACACGGCCACTTTATTAGGTACACCTGTTCAACTGCTCGTTAACGCAAATATCTATGGCAGCAACTCAATGCATTTAGGCATGGTCAAGACGATCTGCAGAAGTTCAAACCAAGAATCAGAATGGGGAAGAAAGGTGATTTAAGTGACTTTGAATGTGGCATGGTTGTTGGTGCCAGACGGGCTGGTTTGAGCATTTCAGAAACTGCTGATCTACTAGGATTTTCACACACAACCATCTCTAGGTTTTAAAGAGAATGGTCTGAAAGAGAAAATATCCAGTGAGTGGCAGTTCTCTGGGCGAAAATGCCTTGCTGATGGCAGAGGTCAGAGGAGTCAGACTGGTTCGAGCTGATAGAAAGGCAACAGTAACTCAAACAACCACTCTTTACAACCGAGGTATGCAGAAGAGCATCTCTGAACACACAACATGTCGAACCTTGAAGCAGATGGGCTACAGCAGCAGAAGACCACACCGGGTGCCACTCCTGTCTGCTAAGAACAGGAAACTGAGGCTGCAATTGGCACGGGCTCACCAAAATTGGACAATAGAAGATTGGAAAAACATTGCCTGGTCTGATGAGTTTCGATTTCTGCTGCGACGTTCAGATGGTAGGGTCAGAAATTGGTGTAAACAACATGAAAGCATGGATCCATCCTGCCTTGTATCAACGGTTCAGGCTGCTGGTGGTGGTGTAATGGTGTGGGGGATATTTTCTTGCCACACTTTGGGCCCCTTAGTACCAATTCAGCATTGTTTAAAAAGAGTATTGTTGCTGACTATGTCCATCCCTTTATGACCACAGTATACCCATCTTCTAATGGCTACTTCCAGCAGGATAATGTGCCAATGTCACAAAGCTCAAATAATCTCAAACAGCTGTTTCTTGAACATGACAATGAGTTCACTGTACTCAAACGGCCTCCAGTCACCAGATCTCAATCCAATAGAGGGGACGTGGCTTGGCGTGTGAAATGAGGGAGGCGGGGCGGCTAATTCCCAGGATCAACGCAGCTGTGGGTGGTGAGCATAATTGTGGGAATGATTGGAATGTGTATTTATATAGTGACATGTGTTTTGCTCTGCCCACAGTGAGGCTGGGTCTGTGACAACTCAGGAAGTGTTGAAGAAAGAATCTCCAGATCGGACATTCTCCACTAGCGGAGTGGATGTCGGACTTATTTTATGTTTCCACGGAGAGTGGAGATATTTAATTCACGGTGCTCGGCATTAGTTATGTATTTGAACTATTTGGATCAATAAAGAATCCAGTGTCTGTGCTTGGTCCCGGCTTGTTTGTACGTATCCTGACAGTGTTGACAAGAGAACTGTCACAATTGGCACTTGAACAGGGACCTGAACACAATGGATGATCAAGCACGGGAGGCAGCGCCGGAGTTGCTGCTCGTGGCGGCACTCCGGCTGCTGTGCCATGCACAGGATCGCCAAATTCTGGCTCAGCACAGCCAGACACTAGCGATCCTGGATCTGGCTGCCCACCAGGCAGAAGATAGGGCTGTAACCCGAGAGCTCATGCGGCGAGTGGGGATCGCTTCGGGGGAGAGTGGGCCAGAGGGGGTCGGGGCGGTGCCCGATTCCAGTCGGCCCCTGAACCTCACTCTCCCCAAGATGTCGGCCGAAGATGAGGTGGAGGCTTACCTGCACATGCCAATGGGCCATGCATCCTCCTTCCTCTCCTCACGGGGGAGGCGCTCTCAGCGGCCCACGGACTACCCGCGGCGGTGCAATCTACCTATCCTGAGCTCAGCAGGGCCCTTGTGGATCGCCTCGGGCTCCAACCCAAGGGACAGCGACGGCGGTTCCGGGAGATCCGCTGGGAGGAGGGCAGCCGACCGTTTGTGTTCGCCCATCGGCTACAGGATGCCGCGGGTCGGTCGCGGCGGCTATCACCCTCGATCATCTCTCCCTCCCACCGCGGAACAGGGAGGATTTATAGTAAGAAGTAAAATTATAGTAACGTGAACAAATTCTCCTGTTTGGATTTGGGTGACGGGACTGTAAGGTCGACTTTTGAGAGTAGGGTTTCTTGTGCATTTAGGAAAGCTAACCATGTATAATAGATTTATATGTCTATCTTGTCTGCCTTCCACTGTTTGGAACTATATGTAATACGTCTGTGGTAATAGGTGGGGTAGTCTAGTGGCTAGGGTGTTCTGACTCCAATGTCCTCAGTCTACCTGCAAGCATACTTAAGTGGGATCTTACCACCTGCTCCTCAATGACATGTCTCTGTATTCACTGTTCAATTTGCATAAAATAGTCTCCTAAATGACAAAATAACTTTCAATAGATAAAGGAGCATTTTAAATGCAGAGATAAATATAAAAAATAAGATAAATAAGAAAGTCTATCACAAGAAGACAACAGTAAGCATGGAGGCCTCATTCTGGCCTTGGCTGTGCTGCAACTGATTTTTTTTTTTTTATTTGAACCTGTTGTACTGAATGTAGCAATGTATCAAGCTTCTAAGAATGCTGATGTAGTATCAGCTTCATTCGCACTCATACACCTACAGACTGACCATGTGTCCAAATGAACAATCAAAATACTAACAAACCATAATATATCACAGCTTTCACCACAGACTGAACACTTGAACAGTATTAACTAAATACCCCACAAACATAGACTGTCTGAATGGGTGCAAAATATCGAAAATTGGCACCACTGTATCGATATTGTATTGCAGAAGAAAGTATTGCGATACTATATCGATATTTTCCCCCACCCATACAAGACAACCGCCCATTGCGGTGCCTGTTCGGAACAGGCCAACTGCTTGCAACCACTCATCCAAAAAGATTTACTTGACACTGGTGCTCATCCAATACTCCTGCGAAGTGTTAAGTCAGTCGGATGAACGGGTGTCAAGAAAATCTTAGGGCAGATAGCGCAATAAAGTGATCTAAGGCGGGGAGCATAAGGGACAATCAGCGGTGAAAGTCCTGGTGGCTATAGCGACATTAACTGATGGGCTGCTTAAATAACAGCACTAAACCGGGGTAAACAAAAAGGCGATCCCTGGTCAAGTTTAGTCTCAGTGTCTCTAGCACGCTACCTGACAAGCTTCAGAGCGGAGGCTGCAGAATAGCTGCACTTCCCTTTGAGTATGGAAATTGGGTTGAGATTATCATAATGCAGTGTTTCCCTTTATGCATCCAGCAGTGGCACAACAAACAAACATTCAATGACTATCACTGAATGATAAATCATTTTTGCTTTCAAGTCTCTAGAGACTTGATTCTCAAAGCAGTCAAGTCTCAAGTAAGTCAAGTATTACAGCAGTTGTGTCCAAGTCAAGTTCCCATTTGAGTCTCAAGTCTCCAGCTCTGTAGTATAGTGTACGTATAGTGTGTTAGTATAGTATACACTCACCGGCCACTTAATTAGGTACACCTTGCTAGTACCGGGTTGGACCCACTTTCGCCTTCAGAACTGCCTTTATTCTTCGTGGCATAGATTCAACAAGGTGCTGGAAACATTCCTGAGATTTTGGTCCATATTGACATGATAGCATCACGCAGTTGCTGCAGATTTGTCAGCTACACATCCATGATGCAAATCTCCCGTTCCACCACATCCCAAAGGTGCTCTATTGGATTGAGATCTGGTGACTGTGGACACTGTGTCATAAAGGGGTGGACATGGTCAGCAACAATACTCCGGTAGGCTGTGGCATTTAAATGATGCTCAATTGGTACTAAGGGGCCCAAAGTGTGCCAAGAAAATATCCCCCACACCATTACACCACCACCACCAGCCTGCACCGCTGACCCTACCATCTGAATGTCGCAGCAGAAATCGAGACTCATCAGACCAGGCAACGTTTTTCCAATCTTCTGTTGGTTCAACGTGTTGTGCGTTCAGATGCTCTTCTGCATACCTCAGTTGTAACGAGTGGTTATTTCAGTTACTGTTGCCTTTCTATCAGCTCAAACCAGTCTGGCCATTCTCCTCTGACCTCTGCCATCAACAAGGCATTTTTTCTGACCATTCTCTGTAAACCCTAGAGATGGTTGTGCGTGAAAATCCTAGTAGATCAGCAGTTTCTGAAATACTCAAACCAGCCTGTCTGGCCACAACAACCATGCCATGTTCAAAGTCACTTATATCACCTTTCTTCCCCATTCTGATTCTTGGTTTGAACTTCAGCAGATCGTCTTGACCATGTCTACATAACTAAATGCATTGAGTTGCTGCCACGTGATTGGCTGATTAGATATTTTCGTTAAGGACCAGTTGAACAGATGTACCTAATAAAGTGGCCGGTGAGTTTATGTTATGGTGTTAGTATCATAAATGTTTAGTGGTGGTGGTGGTGGTGTTGGTGGTGATTTGAATGCAGAGGGAAAGAGCCAATGTCCAAAGCCATGCTCATAATGCATATCCATCTGCCAGTAAGACAAGCCATGAGGGAATTGATATTGTTGTCACTGTTGTCCTACAGGACTTGCTCATCATCTTGTAGGACAATGATGCATGACATTCATGTATTAACCATGTAGAAAGACTCCTCTCCAAGACTATTCCAATCAATTCCACAAAATGATTATCTGTATGATAATAGGCCTGATTTAACTCGTACCATAATGCCAAACGGTACATAGCTTAAGTTACTATTAAGTACTGCAAAGCCCATATGGAAAGTCAAGTCATAGGGGCTTCACCAAGCTGACCATTAGAAATATATATGTTAATCATACCTTTTTGTTGAAGGCCCAGATTTTGTCCCACTCCATGTTTACTACAGACCTGGATCCACCCTAAACCCCCAGAAGACAAAACGAATGTTTGACACATTCCACAAATTTACCAAAAGAAATAACAACCAAACCCTGGACAATGGGTGTACCTGGGCTGCAATGAACTGTTTGAGGCCCTCCACCGTCATGCCTCTTCTCAGGACCCCTCTCACAGTGGGGAAGCGTGGGTCGTCCCTGGAGGAGGCCAGGGGAAGAGACGGAGAAAAGTATTTAAGACAGAAGAATAGAAAAGAAGTGTGGTGAATTGAACTAAAATCAACAAGTCATTTTTTTATTATGACTAGCCCAATTGACAAAACACTTGAACACATTCTAATAGTAATGTTAATCTAGATCTTGTTTGATCATCTATGAAACCACGGTGTAGAGATGTGTGACCCACCATCCGTCTACGTATCCCTGGTCCACAAACCAGGTGAGCTTCCTCTTAGACAGCACGGTGTTGTTGAGGTTGAGCCGGGCGTACTCCCAGATGTACGGTTTTCTGAGGTGCAGCGCATCAATCATCCAGTAGAACTGTTCATCGCGGTCATGGTACTCCGTGGTCCTGAGGGCATGGGTCACCCCCTCCAAGCTGTCCACGATGGGGCAGGCAAAGTCGTAGGTTGGGTACACCCTGGATGTGTGGTTTGGAGTTATTGGATTGGATTTTTGTCCTCCACCCATTAAATGGTAAATGGTAAATGGACTGCATTTATATAGCGCTTTTATCCAAAGCGCTTTACATTTGCCTCACATTCACCCATTCATACACCGACGGCGGTGTCAACCATGCAAGGTAACAACCAGCTCGTCGGGAGCAGTTAGGGTTAGGTGTCTTGCTCAGAGACACCTCGACAATTAGCTAGGCGGAGCCGGGGATTGAACCAGCAACCTTCCGGTTGCCAGACAACCGCTCTACCCCCTGAACTACTGCCACCCATTATGTAGCACACTAGTCTCCAGGATGAACAACCGCCATCAAATGAAAAAACAGCTTTAATATATGCGGCTCAATGATGCCTAATTTTGTGTGACTTCTGTATATAAAATAATAAATTGCCTTTCAGGGTTTCCCACAGCTCTATATTTTCCAATGCGTACATTTGTTCTATATGTGTATAGAACAAATGCATTGTTCTAAACGCATTGTTCTATATGCATTTCATTTGACTTTTTTGGATCTTTAATGGTCGAAATGCTGGCAAACTTTTAGGGGCGCACACACATGCACACACACTTTGGTATCTCCACAATAATCACATCATATATGCATTTTTTTATATTTTTGGACTGTTTGTCAGAGGTTGTACCTGTAAGTGTTGCCTGTGCGGGGATGGGCAGCATTCTTGCAGCGGAAGAGAGTGGGGTCCCTCAAACAGCCGTTGTTGGAGTTCATGTCAATCTTTGCCCTCATGCAACAAGACTGCCCAACCTCTGACCCCGCCTTCATCTCGGCCCACATCTTCATGTTCTCCTCCACCACTGCACAGGAGGGGAGAGAGCCACAAAGTTATGAATGGGATCAAACGGATATTGTTATGCACAAGCGATAGATTTCTGTGCATAACGCCAACCTCTGTGTGATGTTGTAAAGCCCAAGTACACAATATACACATGAGGAAGTTAAGACATTAAGCAGGCATGTGATTGGCAAAGGCCAAAAAAAGCAATGGTGGCGGCTCGACCATGCATACGGATGGTAAAGTACGACCCGTGAACTTATTTGAAAAGTTCATTTAAAGTTAATTTAGTTTATTTGTTGTAGTTACCCAACTTCAAGATTGAAATGTGCTGTAACAGTGAAATAACAAGCAACATGGCAAGCCATGGGACTCTATGATAACTGAAAATCAATCAATAACTGATCATCTAATTGACCAACCGACAACAAAGTCAAAGTAGACCTGCATCTTATGGGGCCTTTCCACTACATGACACTAGCTCAACTCGGCTGGATGTCATAGCGATGCTGCTATGTCGCTGACTGTTTGTCACAGCAAGGAGAAAAGACAATTTCAATCAGGCAAACAAAAATCGCCTCAACTATTTACAAAATTATAACGCGAATATTTCCAATAAGAAACACGCAGGTGAAAAAGACATGAAGTCAACCCACAAACTCATAAAGCTAAGATTACGCTGTCTTTTCACGAAAGGGGCTGTCTTCAAGGGGGGGGTCCGTGACTCCTAGGGGGTCCTCAGAGTTACTGCATTAGGCCTATATAGTTATAGGAACAAATTCATAACGAATAAAGCTGTTGTGAACCCCACACTCTGCATGCATGTTGATGCGACTTGCAATTATTGTATTTAGTTAGGCTTATATATTGTTCATTTGAGATACATTTAATATATTTGGTATATGCCTACTTAATATAGGCCTATTGTATATAATATATACAGACAGAACACAGTTACATTTCACATTGGTGCTATCATGATTGATTTCCATCTAAGCTTCCAGGAAAGCGCTTCTATCTGGCAAAGCTGGAGTTGATTTGACTGGCGGTTCTGCGGGGAGCAGGCTTCGCATTCGCCTCCGTGCGCATTTCATCTCACGTCTTTTTATCTCGTGTAGGTGGGGGCTTGCATCTTTTTTATCTTGCACAGATGGGCACTCATATCCTTTTTCTTCCCCCCTGTCCTCAGCCAGCTCTCCTTACAGTTACTGCGGCAGGTGGACTCTGTCCGCTGCTCCCTCTCCTGCTTCATCTGCTCTGGAGGTGTGTTGTCGATGTAGGCCTTGCCCTCGGTCAGCAGCTGCTCGCCCATCTGGAGGATGGTGGGGAAGTGGTCGCTGGTGTAGGTGAATTGGTCCGGGTGGATTTGCAGCATGGACACGTCCTCTAGAATCACCTGAGTGTGAGTATAAGTATGAAACATAGATACTTGAGGGCTATTAATAAAATCAATCACTGTAGTGTATCCGACCTTCTCAAAGTCCTCTTTCTCCTTCTCTGGGTTGGTGTCATCAAAGCGCATGATTAGTTTGCCTTTAAACGTAACCTGGTAGTGCTGGTTGAGAAGGGCAGCCTTGGCATGGCCGATGTGCAGGTACCTGATGACACAAAAATCACCAAGATGTTTTGTTGATTTGTTCGTCAATGTGGTGCAACTACATTCCAAACATAGGACTGGAAAGTATGTGACTTGAACATGACGTGAAACACGAAAAGCATGTAATATATGTCTGTATGGGCAGAGTGAGTGACTGAGTATACAGCCTACATCAAGGGCATTAACTCAACAAATCCATTTCCTTCTCACCCACTGGCCTCAGGGGGAAAGCGGACCACCACCTTGCCCATCTCAGCACCCGGTAACTCCACAAACTTCCCAACATCTTGCTTCTTCTCCTTCTCCTCAGACTGTCATGGTGAGGCAATCACAACAATGGCACAAGAAAACGTAATTAGGCTGACTCACAAACTATGAAGAATAGGTGACTGTGCCACAGAGTTCTAACAAGTCACTCCAGCATACGGCCAAATTAATTCAAACGTTCAATGAAACCATCGTTACAGTTAGATTGTTATGTCTGATTAATTACAGCCAGCTAGCATAATACATACAACACTAGCTAGCTAGCATAAGTATACACACGTTGATGGCATCATAGCATTCTTTCAGTCAGTATTCACACATCATCAGGCTTATTATGATCCTGACTCCAATTCATCAGTTGTCTTACATTGGCTTTGCGTGGAGGTGCTTTGCTATTGGTCCATTTCTTGCCCACATCTACAAATGGCACCTGGGAGCCCAGGAAGGAAAACCAGCGGGTGACATGGGAGAAGGCATTAGCCTGGCCTGGCCACTCCGCATGACCTGAAGAGAAGGAAAGAGACAAACACACTTACTGCACTTTCTCAATGCGGATGGTGATGCGAGTGACATTGTTTTTCCAGTACTAGGTATTCTACTAGCTAGTAGGACCGACCTTTGAGTGCAGCCCACACGCAGAAGTCGGCCAGGGTCAAGGAATGACCCACTAAGAAGGTCCTGAGAGACAGAGCCTTCTCCAGCTCACCCAGAGCCACTGCCAGATCCTTCTGACCACACAGATGCCGGGAACTGAACTCCAGCCAATGGTCCACCTGCAGATTCCAGAAGTAGATAGTACAGCATTCACGTTGGGAAAAAAATACTCAGGATGCATTGCGACAGCCCTATTTTGAAATGTTACATGGAGGTGCTGAAAAGGAGCATGGTGGTGCAGCGCCACTATTACATTGTTTGGGGAGAACCCTTCTATACTTGCTCATACTAGTCAACAAATGTTTCTTGTCCTGCACACTTTCACTGCGCATGTGCACTCATGGGCCCCTCACCTCGGTCTGCTCCATCATATTGGCTCCATAGAGGCCCATAGCCGGTGCCACGCGGGCCAGATAGCGCGTGATGGAGTTCACGTCACTGAACTGGACCGCACTGCAGTAGAGAGCACACAGCAGAGGACATACACAAGTTGACATATCTGTAGAAAGGACCTGTATAGACATACGTAGTTAGGTGGTACAATAATAAAACTAAAAGGTAGCTGTATGCAGTATGGTAATGGCAATGGTCAAAGAAGATGGGAAGTTGTTTATGAATGATATGATGATATGATTGTCACTATGAATAATATAGCAATAGAAAATTATGAGATGGCAATTAACTTACTCAGAAACATGAAGCTTTGTGTCCTTGCCTTCCTCGACAGACAACTTCACGCTCCCTTTCACATGCTCTGCTGCCAACAATGCCCCTGAGGCAATACACAGGAAACGTTAACTACTGCAGCTGCTATTCTTTTAGAGTGAATATGGTCATTGCTATGTGTCCAAGTCATGCGAATGAGTGTGACCCTCCTTGTGACAAAAAAAATCTTCAATAATAATAATAACATAATAATAATATAATAATAACAAGTTCAATAATAAAGATTTGTAAGC
Organism: Bathygadus melanobranchus; assembly: GCA_900302375.1. NCBI lineage: Eukaryota > Metazoa > Chordata > Actinopteri > Gadiformes > Macrouridae > Bathygadus > Bathygadus melanobranchus. The sequence continues at coordinate 12,033 of OMKP01079968.1, forward strand.
TGCACTGACTGCATAAAGTTCAGTCATAAAATAGTCACAGAAAACTTGACAAACCTGTCTGGTGGCTCGACGTTCAGGGTAAAGTCAGCATGTTATAAACCATAACCCTGCACGTTTACATTACATTATAACTTAAATTAAGTAGGTCCACACGTAGCCTTTTCATGATCAAGGTAAGCATATGTATTCCATGATAATTAGAACATTATCTGATCGCCCAGTAGTTTTCAGTCACTTGCGTCAGCCAGCTATATTTACCAGAGACACTTGGTGTCGCACTTTTACAGATGCTAAAACAAATGTATTATACCTGATATCTAGCTTTATATGCCGGTAGTTCTCATATACTTGGTAGCAGACTCTCAGCATGGGTCCATGCATACACCCAACCCACTTGAACCCTTCTCACGTTAGATTAAGCTATTGTTAGCATATTTCTAACGTCAGATGCATACACTACACACAAACACTGGTTTATGGTAAATGGACTGCATTTATAAAGCACTTTTATCCAAAGCGCTTTACATTTGCCTCGCATTCACCCATTCATACACCGACGGTGGTGTCAACCATGCAAGGTAACAATCAGCTCGTCGGGAGCAGAACAATTAGCTAGGCGGAGCCGGGGATCGAACCAGCAACCTTCCGGTTGCCAGATAACCGCTCTATCCCCTTGAGCTACTGTCGCCCATCTCTTTATCTCTTTATAACATGCCAAAATATCAGATAAGAGTATAGAGATAGACACATTTAATAGGTGGATGGTACTCGTTGCTAATCCTGCGAGAACATCTCAACCAACTTCACTTGTTGTGGTTGCTGTGCCACGACGACATGCAGTGCGTGGTTGCCAAGTCGCTTTGTATAACCTAGCTAGCCTACTGTATCAGCGGCGAAGCACAATCATTTCGAATACATGTACATATTTGACATTAAATATACCCTGAAACTCACCCAAAGGTGGGTTGGTGGGGTTGATAATGAGGGTTAAAGCCATGCTCTGCACTCCCAGTTGCTTGGTGAGGTCTTTGAGTGACGGCACGAATGATAGCACGCTTAACACTTCTTCACTTGTCAAAAAACAGTTATTGCCCTCTATCGCCCCCTCTTGAATATATATAATATGAATCTTTGGTGAAAAAACAATGACAACAAAAAGCCAGGAGTTTTTTCACGTCAAATGGTGGTGGTGGTGGTGGGGCGTCGTGTACCGGGGTCCGTCTGCGTGAGTAACAATTCGTTTTCAACATTACAGTTTTGATTTGTGAAAATTGTCAAACGAAATAAAATTACGTAACTGCCTCTAACACAGGCAGAGGCACTGGTCGTTTTTACATGTTTTTAAAGTTTGGGCAAAAAACACAATTTCAGCTCGAATTGTTGGTTTCCATTCTTACTGACAAAATAAATGTACCACTCAGTGTTTCGTTATATTATATATATTATTTTTTTCGGGAAATATTAACGCATAATGTGCATTGATTAAGATAAGATAAGATAAGATAAAACTTTATGTATCCCGAGGGAAATTGTTGTGCAGCAGTTGCAATACAAAGTAGGAAAAGACACAATATAATACAATACAAAATACAGTGCAATGTTTCCAGAATAAAATAAAATATGAAATATGAAGCTATGTACATTAAGGTGCGCTGTACAACATTATGACATAGAACCTACAGTGCAGAGTTTACAGTATATGGATGATAAATAAATATAGTAAATATAGATTAGATATTTCCAAGGTGCAAACATATATACAATACTAAACATGTTACCGGTATGATAATATAACTATGCTGTT
>OMKP01079969.1:0-31671 GCA_900302375.1 Bathygadus melanobranchus
CAGTTAGTGTGTTCAATACTTTTTTCCTATGTCATTCCACTTTATCATACATAACTTTATTTACATATGGACTTTAATGTTTAGATTTTTTGTCTGGATTTCTTGAGTTAATACCAAAGTCTGGTGCAAATTTCACTTGAATAGGCTCATTGGAAATACATTTACTGGACAAAATGTTGATGTGTTCAATACTTATTTCCCCCACTGTAATTACCAGAAAACGTGCTATAATCACAATATGTATCGTTATCGACACTTAAAATGACCTATAATCGGTATGGAAGATTTTGGCCATATCGCCCAGCCCTAAATACACAAAATGAAAACACAGGGGAGAGGTGGTGAGAGAAGACTCCATTTTAATCCTACATGTTGGGGACCACTGGTAGAGTGAGTAGACTCTACCCTCTTCTTCTGTGCAGTAAACCACAAAACAGAGTCATGTGCTAACAATAGGAAGGTAGAATTATGGCCGCACACACACACAGACACAGAGCCAACTACTTATGACTATATGATTCTATCTCTCTGTGCAGCCATAATTATGTTATATTACTACTATTATTTTAAGCTCAGGAGTAATAACATAATTACAGCCTCACGGCATGGAGTGGAAAGTAAGCTCAGTTCTCTTAGCTAATCCGTCCAGGGCTGTAGTCAGAACACCTCTTTGTGGCAGCAGTAGCTCAGGAGGTAGAGCGGTTGTCTGGCAACCGGAAGGTTTCTGGTTCCCCAGCTCCGCCTAGCTAATTGTCGAGGTGTCCCTGAGCAAGACACCCAACCCTAACTGCTCCCGACGAGCTGGCTGTTCCCTTGCATGGTTGACACCGTCGTCAGCGTATGAATGTGTGTATGAATGGATGGATGTGAGGCAATATTTTAAAGCGCTTTGGATAAAAGCACTATATAAATGCAATTATTTTCCATTTGTAAGTCAAATTCTACTCTAGACAGCTGTAGGATTAATGTATACATTTATCAGTATACAGTATCGATATGTGCTACTACTGTATTTATTGTGAACAGTATTGTCTATTGTGCTCAGCTAGCCCAGAGAAAGCCTTGTGGTGATTCAGTCGAGGCCCAGGCCCCTGTAAAGGTTAGATGTCAGTTGCCCATGGTAACAGCCAGTGAACGTCTTATTAATTGATGTAATGAGATGTTAATGACACAGAACACATTTGCTATTGTGTGGGGCGCAGGCTAAACTTTTTTTTTGACATCGGGCCATTTTCACAGTAGGAAAAACAGGGTTGTTTTTCAGGTGTCACTCATAACATGAATTATGGGTCTGTTCAATGTGGGTATGGCAGTGCACCAGTATAGACACAAGTCAATATACATTGCGCATGCTGGTGCTATGTCAGACATAAACAGTGGTGGAAAGTAACTAAGTACATTTACTCAACTACTGCACTTAAGTACAAATTTGAGGTACTTGTACTTTACTTGAGTCTTTCTATTTTTTACTACTTTATACTTTTACTCCACTACATCTCAGAGGCAAATATTGTACTTTTTACTCAACTACATTTATCTGACAGTTACTAGTTACTTTGCAGATTAAAATTAACAATACAAAATATAATCAATACATTATGACATTATTATATCAATAAGGGTTTATTGGTCAAGCTACCAGCAGTATGTAAAGTAATATATAACAAATATAAATACATTAAAATTAGCTTCACATTTATCAGCTGCCACATTAAAGCATCAATAATTATAATCCGATAATATAATATAATTATTCTGAAATGGGCCATTCTGCATAATGAGTAGTTTTACTTTTGGTACTTTGAGTATATTTTGATGCTAATACTTTTGTACTTTTACTAAAGTAAACTTCTCGATGCAGGACTTTCACTTTGCAACCGACATAATGTTACAATTACAGGAACAGGAAGTTAATGTATCTACTGTGTCTACTACTGATGACCTGTGAAAAGGGTCCATTAGATTCCAGTATCTCATGTTGTTGGTGTAGAACAAGCAGACAGACAAGAGTCCTTCTCGCCAAGTCTAACCCCAAATCCATACATTGACGTGCTGTGTGTGTGTGTATGTGTGTGTGCATATGTGTGCGCCCATTAAAATGATGTATGCAGACCAGGGCTGCGACAGAGAATTATTTTTCATCCCAGAGCCGTGATGTCTTAAATTAGCCAGCTTTGTCTGACAAGCAGCCAAGAAAAAAAACTAACAAACAAAAAGCAACAAAACAATGAATAATATGTATGTATTTCTAAAGCTTTAACCAGGAAATGTTCGGTCTTTGTACTTAAACAACTAACATTATGAAGCAATTGCTTTGAATTTCTGATGATCAACTAACCATTTAACCCTTTCAGCAATAATAATAATAATAATAGTATAAGTAATTGCTACATTGCTGTCTACTAGTGTGACAGCTCTACCATACACCATTACATATTGTACAGATAGGAGAGTTTCACTCCTATTTTTAGACTGATGGGTAACCCCAGGCCAGGCATGTTTGTTAGTCCACAGCTATGGAACTCCATGGAGGCTCATTTTAGAACAAATCTGTTCCATGACCGCACGACTGCACACACATTAGTGTGGAGGGTAGATGTGGCCCGTTATCGGTGAGTACAGGTGTCACGGTAAAGAAGGGGACCTTAATGGAAAATGAAATGTGACAAAGAGCATTATGGTGGGCGACAGTGCCACACACACACACACACACACACACACACAGCGTTGGACACAACAACGGCGCCTTTTAAAGCACTCAAAGTGGATTCCTGCCTGCAGGCGTGAGGTGGGACCAAAGGGAAGCAAAGCAGTGATAAAGTAATAATGATACGCTACTTAAAAGGGGCCCTTCTGTGGCACACAGAACGTTGTACATGCTAATGACTCCAGGCTGTTTGATTCCTACCATGAACACTGATATACACCTAGATGAGCACGTCGTCATTCATATCAGTGTAATTCACCCACTGCCAGGAGTCTTCTCGCAATGCACTCTGCTGTATATATACAGCTAATGTATATGTATGCAATCCCTTTGTTGTTGCATTCGTTCCATGTGTAGGTATCGTCGACCAATGCACACCTATTTTACAGGATTTGCAGGCTATTATATACTGCCTTTATTATTTTACCGCACTAGGTTCTGTCATCAACAGGTAAAATGTGCAAAATACTAGTGTTTTCTTACCCTTTTCAGTCAATTAAGTTGAATTTACCACTGCTTTATTCTTAGTTTAGAATCCATTTCAGTTTAGTTAATTTATTTTTATTTTTCTAAAAGCACAACATGCCAGAGGGAAGGAATGAGACAAGCCTGCTTGGCTTTTCTTCCATGACACCAAGTGACAGCAGAGAGCAGAGAGCAGAGAACCTTGACCCCCTAAGTGTGTCACAGCAGCAAGCAGCAGACAATGGCCCGCCTCTCGTTTCTATTAGTGTCGGCAGTAAGTGTTAACTGGGGCGGCCTCATCCCCCCTTATAACCCACCAGAGAGCCACGATCTTCTGAATTATGTCAGACTCCCCATCTGCTGGCAACACACACTGCTGGGAACGCCACAAGTGTAGCGGCAAATAACAAATAAAGCTCTCTCTGGTACCCGGTGTTCCCTGCATAATCCACTACAAAGGAGTGGGATTCAGGCAGGCAGTTGAAAGAGAAATACTTGTTCAGGCCTTATCTTCATGGCATCGACAGGCAACTTTATCTTAATGGGATCAACGGGCAAGTTTGATGGTTTGCTGAAATATCCATCGCTCACTGTGGAGAAGAACCGTCTCTTGATCTTCGAGCATGAAACACTATTGACTGTTTCTGAGGATTCAATAACACGTTGTTTGCTGAATGAATCTTGTTTACTGAAGAACCTGGCTGCTAGGCGACCCAGTTGGACCACAGAGGGCCTTCGATCAAGGGCTCGCTTGGCACGACACCAACGATTGGCCAGTAATTGCTTGGTAAATGTCAAAAACCCTGGCTGAGAATATGATTAGTTCTCTGTGGAACGCATCACATCAGGGGCTTCAGTCTCACTCATGTCAACGTGGAAACGAACGGATTGCATTTATATAGCGCTTTTATCCAAAGTGCTTTACATTCACCCATTCATACACCGATGGCGGTGTCAACCATGCAAGGCAACGTCGGGAGCAGTTAGGGTTAGGTGTCTTGCTCGGGGACACCTGGACAATTAGCTAGGCGGAGCCGGGGATCGAACCAGCAACCTTCCCGGTTGCAAGACAGCTACTGCCGTTTAACTTTAAAGATTCCCTTTTCCTTTAGGAGTGGAGTATGTGTGGTTTTCCTTAGGGTTTCCGTTACAGTGGTACACATATGAATAGCTATAACTGTACACACTATATATGCATCTTGTATGGCTCAGAAAAAACATCCATGTTAGAATGTTTTCTGGTGCTCAGGCAGTACAGACTCTGACACACTTCTTTTCTATTACAGATACCAGCGCAGGCTCAACATCTTGATGAAAGCACTGGTTTTACACCATCTGTTTCTTTATCTTTTCAAAGGCCAACAACAAGCATGCATTCTTACAAGCCTAATGCCGTGCATATATAGGCCTAATTAGTTGCATGTCATTCTCCACATGTAATCCATCTCATTTGCATAATGTCTTGCATGACATCATTGGGGCTGAGCAATGTTTAAACTGCGTAACCTCAACAACAACATTGTTGACAAGTCATCGTACTGACATAATTTCATATTTCAATCTGATATACCTTGAATCACCATAAAGGGTAAGGCAATGTAATGACACGCTTAAGTAATGAAACCATAAACCCTTCTATATCATCGAGCATGAGCATCATTGGTCAGCTTACTTGTAAGCGTGTGAAAATAAAATATATATTAGTGGTATATTGTATTTACACATATTCTTATGTTGCACAGGATGCCTGGAATACAAGCATGTTACGGCCCTTAATGCTTTCCACTGTTGTTAATGTGCATATGACTAAACTTGAAACATAAGCCTCCGTTGTTGGGAGGCAGGGGGATCTTTTTCCTCCCCTTGTCTGGTGCCTGGGTTCATGGGGGCTTAACGCAGATGAAGAGCATACGTACAATGCAAAGTGATGACGAGCATACCAATACAATTCAAACACATCAATGTGCTGCGATGCACTAAATGAATGCAGTTCGCTAGTTATAAAGTAAAAGACCCTGTCGACGTTCTGTTCTGCACGGATACACAACTACTTACAATACAACGCATGCAGTGCTGTTGCGTGCAGATGACAGTGCTAACTCAATTTGCAACCAGAGTTTCGCTGATGCCCAATTAAGATGTTTAAGTCGAGCCTTTAAGCATCAATGGTTCCGGCTGAAAAATAATTAGCCTATATGCGGAGTTGGAAGTCCCCATCTGCAAATTCTTCGTACACAGTGCTTGTTTGAAATCGTGGTTTGCAGAACAATATTAGACACCAGCAGCATGCATCAACACCATTAGCTACATGTTCTTCTCTAGATATCATCCATCTCATATGCATGTCTTGCATATAGGGCTGAAAAATTAATAAAAATATTATCGATAATATAATTTTTGTAACCATATCGTTCAGCCCTACTTGCATAACATAATTGGGGCTGAGCAATAATTATATTGCACAACCAAAATAATACTTCTCCAATAATAGACCAGAGCCAGTAGATTCTGGTCACGTATTATTGGGTTCTCCATCACCCCCCACCTCTGCAAATAATCAAAGGTTATGGATGACACAAAATCAATAGCAGAGGCATCCGTTGTTATTTGCTTTGTCTGATCAGCAGAGGCTGTGTCCTCATAATGTGGACACAGCAGAGCAGAGCACTGCAGGCAACCCACACAGTGACACCAAAAACGAAGTACTCAGGCTATGAACTTGCAAACTTGTCTCCTTATACAATGAATTGAATGATCAAAGGGGAGAATGATGTCCTTCATTTTGTGTTGACAAGAGCCAGTCTCCTTTGGCTCCTGCGACCCATTTTGTGTGTGTTTGTCTGTATGGGCATGTTCAATGAAAGGAAATAGCATTTCATTGCTCTCTTCACTCGCATTCATCGCCAAGATGACATGAACAATTCCAGCACAACCTACAAGCATTAATAGAGGTCTGCTTTTTTTCCGTTGCTACGGCAGCAATTAACAATGACTTACTCCCAATTAGACCTCTTTTTTATTCACTGACGGCTCAGCATATATAATGACCCACTTCGGCTAGGCATGCTGGTCAAGAGGAACATATGCTGCCACCAACAACCCAAGAGCAACCTCTTAACAATATATATCGCATATATACAAAATGATATTTCAAGGACACTCAGATTGTGATTAGCCCCTGCTTTATTCCTGATCATGGTATGCAGATTGAACTGCACACGTGCTTCTCCATGCTGATAAGGGTGATCACAAAGCCTCTAAGGGCAGGCTTTGTGTACACTCTGACATCTTGCTAATCAGGTTTCTTTCTCTCACTCAAGGACTGGAGGAGGTCTTGAGCGCTCAGGTGAGTTTACATGGAAACAACCAGGGGGAAAGCAGCTCTTTAGTAACTCGTCCACTGCATGGCTATACCGGGGTAATCAGGAGAAAAGGGGATGAGTTCCCTCATCCAGGCTTCGGTTCATTTCCTTGACATGGACATGGTTGAAGTGGTGTTGGGGAAATCAGGGTGCTGCTGATTAGACTAAAATCTTTGCACAAATCTTTGAATCTTTGTCTCTTGAAGTATATGTTGTGCCACTCTTCTCAATCATTAAGAAATGATGGATTTAGTAAATGTTATTAAAATTACATGAACTCGGTGGGATACTAGTGTAGAGGAATTACCCCAACAAGACAGCTTGGCAGCCCACCTACTCTCATCAAAGTGAAGTGGAACTCTGATGCATCAAAGTGCAGTGGAACTCTGATGCATCAAAGTGCAGTGGAACTCTCGCATATTGAAACTTTAGACAGGACCAATCATGATTGAAACATTAGGAAAGCCAACAGAGCTTGTCTGGCCAGGAGGGTTTATTCTTAGAACCACGTAGAAGGCACTTTTACCTTCTTGCCACACACCAAGGAACACACACACACACACACACACACTTGTGCTACATACTCAACTGTGGAGTATGTGTGGTTGATGGCTGGTTTAAGCAGCCTCACCACCAAGCCAGAGTGAGGCTGCTTAGACACCGGGGCATGCACACCTTGGGCCAGTTGAACCAGCTTTGCAGAAGTTTATAATGTAAGTGTTACCAAAGTCAGGGTTTACAGATCACTAAATCAAAACGGTTGCACCACAAAGACTAGCTCATGCGTAGCGCTTAGTAGTTACTACATATTTACACCTACCCCTGAGCAGGTTTAAACTGTGTAAATGGTGATGGTTGGTGAATGAATGTGCTAAAGGGTGTGGCTCCTGCCACACCCCACCTAAGTCGCTGTGCTCCGCTTCTCTGATGACCAGGCCACAAACAATAAACAAGTTTATTGGAGTGTTGGCAAGATGTTACAGCCAGAGCAGGTGTTAAACATGTCAGAGCGCTTTCCTTGCGAGTGGGTGATGATGGCTGGTCTACCCTGTCTGCCTTGACTATTGTCATGCCCCAGAGGTGTGCAGCCAGCCCTAATCTAATCAGCTTGACTCAGGCCAGGTGAGGCTCAAAGCAGCCATCAACCACGCACACACCACAACAACATTAAAACATAACCGCATTATTAAGTCAAACATATACCGAAACCATTGGGATGCCAGACATGAACATCTACAATTACCATAACACAAGCATTAATTTCCAATAGCCCTTAAAATGCGTGCCTACTGAATCAAACTGCAGACACAGTAACGGATCCATGAAGCAGCACACCACTCAGAACAGTGGGAGCCCAATGTGCGAGATGATCCACCGCTGAGCTGATGAAGTCTTCTTAGCAGCAGCAGGTCCATTAAAAAAACCAACAGGACGGATCTTGAAATGCCCCCGACTTGACCACGTCACAGAAGAACGATGCTGGCCACAGGCATGAAATGTGTGCCCTACGATATGTCCAACATCATATGATATTTGAGGACTGCATATTGCATTCAAAACAGTTAGCAGTTAGCAAACGCATGGTTGTTAATCGTTTGTATGATTTTATGTGTTTGTCAACACATAAAATAAAGTCAAGTCTGGGTTTTTGAGGCAATATGAATGAATCCTACAAATACTGGATACATGCTTTTCACATGTGACTTAAAGTAAATGTCATATTGGTCATAGTTCCCTGCCTGTTTGATCTTTGTTCACTTATCCTTTCTCTGTCTTAATTATTAATTACTGTATTAATCCTAATATAGCTTTTTCATGTTTTTACAATGTGTCACAATGACACCTCTCACCGTGTTAGCCAATAAAAACAAGAGATGCTTGCATATTGGCTGACATAATCATGGAAATGATTGGACATTGGCAGTGTAAATTCATGTTATTCATGTTATTCATGTTATTATTATTACAACTGTAAATTGCATTGCATTTCCTTGCACTACTTGTACACTTTTGTAAATGTTCATACATTTCTGTAAATTGTTTTCTTGTACAATTCTTTTAGCATATTTTTGGACCTGTAATTGTATTGTACTGCTGCAAAATTGCAATTTCCCCTCGGGGACAATAAAGAGCTTATTTCTTATTGGCGAAAAATCAATCAATGTTGTCACTCCCTAGTTGTCGAACCAGTTAAATACTAACAAGTGAGAGCACAGCGGCAGCACTACATATTAATACACTGCAGTGTTACAACTCTTGTTGGTTCCTACTAAACCCTACTGTCCTAGGAGTGGAAGCCTCTGCTTCTAGCTTCTTGGGCGCGCAACCAAGCAACAAACACTACGCTTTTGTACCAAGTGTGTCAAGAAAACATTTGACCTGCCATTAAAATGCCCGAGCAACATCACACAGCACTAAAAGGCGACTTTGTCCAACACAAGATGAAAAAGGAGAAATTTGACACCACATCTGCCAAAAAAAAAAAAGATTGCTCACACACAACACAAGCAGAACAATTGATTATAATAGAACTGAAAATAAAAGTATGACTTACAGAATGGAAAGGCTCAGAGACAAAGAGTGATTAGGGGTTCACGCCTAGCTCCTAACCCCTGCTGTTGGCTAATTTCAACCCACAGTTCTGTAGGTTGGCCTGATTGAAAACTGGACCTGTCAAGAAGATGAATGTTAAATTATGTTAGAAAACATATAAACATACAAAAGCATAAATATATAATAATAATAATGCAGCCTAGTCAATTACCCTGCCAAAAGTGCAATCATTTATTGGAAAGGGATGGACAAGATGGCCTCATTTCAATCTCTTTGCTTCAACATAGGTTGCCAAGCTACACACCATGACCGCACATGCCCCGAGGAAAAGAACAAAATGAAACTATTCTCAAAGATGATGATGGTGCCAAAACACAACACCTGCCACTGCCTGAGGGGACACTCTCCATCCAGCCATTTTTCCCCAGCGCTTCGCATCACTAATCCAATCGCTCATCCCCAGCAGAATTGTGTGCTGTCCTCCCGACATCCTAACTCGTCAGTAAGGATTGGTGGCATTGCACTGCAATGAAACGCCAATATCTGCACGCCAACATCTGCATGCCAACATTTGCAAAAGCAGCGCATCAACGCATAGCCCTTGATTCCCCATTACTGTGGAGGCAGACGCTGAGGGGCACATCTAGAGAGAGGTCACGCAGCCAGACTCGCTGTGACCTGCAAGCACGCCAGACATGCCAAGGAAATGAGAAGAGGAAGAGGAGCGGAGCTAAAGCCTTCCTCTGCGATAAGACTGCTGGTCACCATAGTCCCCAAAGTGAAGACGAGAGATAAACAAACAAACAAAAAAACTATATATAGCTAAGCTAGCCATTCCTTGGCTAAAGAAACCATGTCTTTTGCTATATTTTTTTTAAATAAAAAAAACACAATTGTCGTTGTTGCACATGAAACTTGGAGGAAAAAAAAAAAGTTCAAAGGCATGGCATTGAAAAGATTATGAGAAGTGTGACAACCAATCCTCTTGTCTCATTGGGAAAAACAAGATACTGAAAAGAAAGGTACCATCCTTCGCAGATCCTCAATCGTCTGTGAAGTGCTGTGGCCCACCACATCTCAGGGGAGAGGAGCTTCACATGAAACACCGCCTTGGATCAGGCGATGGGTTTACCTTGCAAGGACCCAATCGTCCGTCACACTGCATATAGATCCATTCGGTCCACAATAAGCTACACTCCGAGGTCTTTGAGCTGTCGGAGATTGCTTGTGAAATGGAGTTATTCGCCTCAAGATTAAAAGTCAAAAAAAGGAGTTGACGTCTAGCTTGGACTCGCACACCTGCTGGGCCCGGGACCCCGTTTGGGAGATGCCCCACGGTTAGGCTCTCTCCTACAAATTTAAAAAAAGAACTTATTCAAGAAAGGTGCTGTAGGTAAGATTCAAGAGTTCAAAAGAGAGAGCAGAATAGAGCACGAATTTGAAGCGAAACCCCCTCCTTCCCCCTATCTTTCTCTGCCATTGAGAAGTGTTGCATTCGAACACCTGTGATTGGCAGGCAGGATCTCGATTCCCCCAACCAATCAGGGAAGAGATGCCCTGATTGGTCAGAAATGAGCCAGGAGCAGTCCAAAATCTAAATTGGCTCATACAGAGGCAGGCACAGTCAACTCAAAACAGATATTCTCACAAAGCATTTCACTCACTAATATCTGATGGCTGGCTATGGCATGTATAGCAAATTACACTCTAATTATAGCTCATAATTCTTATCTACAGATAACAGCGGGAAATATATGCTAGGTCCTAGTAACGTTATAGTTCGGTCTACAATACATTTTCAACAAGACGCATTTGCTTGAAAGAATAGTCAAATGTGTGTTTAATTGAGAAGCCAATGATTCACATGTCTACTTGGCTGGCCAGAACTATAGCTACTATCATGGTTGTTATCTTTTTGTCTTCTTCTGCGGATTAGTGACGGTGCCATTATCTGAGATAAAAATAACAGCAAAAAGGAGAGGAAACTACATTTCATATCTTTAAGAGACATCTACCAAACAGCTACCCACACATCTATTGCCACAATGCCCCAATTCTGTCACCATGGGCACACAAGCATATCGTTATATCCATTTTGTCGGGCCAATTATAACATGGGCAGCTACAGTCTTTATGGGTTCCAGAGGATGGATTGGAAGATCCAATGATTAGTCCTAGAACTTTGGTAAAAAAAACAAAAAACGAGACACTAGAAAGAAGCTTTGAAAGTACATTTGTACTTTGCCTTTTGATCATTTTCTTTTGACCATACCACCCACATATGAAAATGGTACAACTGTTTGTTTCACGGGGCCATATTAGGAGCAGTGTCGAGCCAAATAAAAAAATGGATGCCCTTTAGTTTTGTTTTACAAGTTTTACGACTTATACAACCTAAGTTTTACTTATTCAATACTTATGTATTGTTGCGTTACACACAATTGTTTCTTAAGAGTAGACCTATATGGAGCCGCGTTTGGTCTTTTATCTGAACACAACAGCCACGTTTCAAGCAGACACCCACATCGCAGCCTATATAAAGCATTTTCAACACACCTTCATCTCTGTTGGGTAAAGGTTCTACTCATTTTTCTCGTTTAAGCAACGCGGTTTTTTTTACATTCGTTCACAGAGACAATCTGCTTTTCCACACACAGTGTTAGGAGTTCCCTGTGGTCATTCCAGCTGCCCTGTATATTCTGCTTGTATTGATAACAGTGGCTGTAAACAAAAGCTTGTTACAGCACTAACAGCTCCCGGATTTTACAAACGAAAAATTCAGATATCGCCACAGGGCATTCGTGATTCGTCATACACGCACACACACGCACGCGCGCGCACGCACACACACTCGCACACACCCGGACGCACGCGCACACAATTATTTTGCATATTCAAATAAAACATAACCACCTCAAGGAAATAGCCTGTTTTGACCGGTTTCAATGCACACCTTTCCCCTGTTAAGGTAAAATACTTGTTCTCCAGCTACAACAGCAACACACTCCCACATTCAGTGGGGAAACTTGAGAAGGTGGTTGAGCGTTACATGTTAAAACATTCTCATAACGCCTAGGTTCAGGAAAACAACCCTGTTTTGAGGATTTACGCTGTAACTTTGCAGCCTAACTGGGTGTGGTGAGTGATCGGTGGTTGGGTTAATGTGTGTACGTTTCATTTAATTCATTGTTGGTTTTACATTTCAAAAGGCAATTGCTTTCTTTGCGTGTCTCAAACCATGGCATGACAAATACATTATCGATACATATTTCAATACTCTGGCGAGAAAATAAACCTCCTGCAACGTGTTTTGTAACACACGTTTGTAGTCAAATCTAACTTCCTGACACCTATAATATAGAAAAAACAAAGTCAACAAGCCATGCGTCTTTTCCACACAAAAGTCCAGATCTTGTGGAAGCAATCTCAAATGATTGAACTCCAATAAAAGCGAATGTAAGAAAAAACGAAACCACTTACGAAGCAAAGCTGGAGGCAGAGATGCAGTTTTAGTCCAACGAGTACCTAATCGTGTCGAAACGTGTATCAAGCGAACACAATTGATAGATGTAACATAGCTCCGTTGAGTGGTTTCAAACCTCGGCCAAGCAAACAATCCGATGGAGCTCCGCTCATGGGCTACCGTAAAGACATACGCGCACCTAAACGCGCACATGGACAGCATTTACCGTAACGTGTAAAATACAGCCGCTTTACATTTCTAGAATTTGAGGAAACGACGTTGTTGTACGTTTTTATGCGGAACCACAAACATGACCTTTTTTTAACCAACTGTAAAACCTTTCAGAAGTCCATAGTAATCCATACGATGTTTTGAGGATTACAAGTCCAAGTAGTCTTAAGTGACATGACAAAGAACAAAACATGTCCTTTAAATAGGCTACATTTCCGACATTTCCTATCAAGCTTACTAGCAGACAACATGTGATAAATGAACTGTGTGCCAAACAGTAGGAATGAGCACAGAGCGTATTTTCACACACACTCACACCTGTCACACCTGTAACCCACTGGTAGTGTGGGTTAGTGCAGTATGGGCGCTAAATGATGCTTCTTATCAGAGTACCATTCTACAGCCAATAAAGCTCTTTAATAGCCTACGTCTTGCTGTGACACAGACTTGCAACATAGCCTATTTTTTTCTGTATTTATGTCTGTATTGTTTGTTTATTTGTTGAAATGACCCCTTCCCTTGGGGATAGTAAAGACTCACAGGATTCAAAAGTTTCACAGGATTCAAATGAAGAGCAGCACCACCAATCTCCATTTCACCATTTTGGGTGGGGTGGGGTGTAGTTGGTCATCATCACAACAGGAATTGTTGCTGTATTGCGATAGGGCCTTCCAGAGAAACCACACAAGTAGCAGTCATCACCTACCCAGTGCAGTCACGAACAGCAGGCAATGGGTGTATAGAGAATCAGCCAGTGCCAAACAGCAGGAAATAACAGAGGAGCTATCGAGGGAATAGGAACAAACCATTTGATACGCTCCCCTGCTGCCGATCATGTGTTGCTGTGATCATGACTTGATGCCTGGCTGGCCACCCCACCTGACGGCTACCAGCGTGCTCAGCAGCCAGCACCTCATCCCCATGGACAATACTAATTTTCCATTTTTAAAATTGTACTTGTAATGTTTGGAAGGAGGGATCCCCCACTCTGTGTTCCTTCTCAAGATTAGTTCCTTGATAATAAGGGAGTTCTTTCTTGCCTTGTGGGCGGCTAGGGTTAGGGAGTGTCATAAATATATGGCCTGTTAAGCCTATACAAATAGTGCTATACAAATAAAATAGACTTGACTTGACTTGACTTGATATATTATAGAATATAATAACGTTTCAGACCCCAGAGATATAGATCTTGGTACTTCCTGTTGTAGTGCTATAGCTTATACATTGTTGTCATCTGTTAAATAAGGTGTGATGTATTGGTATGGCAACACTGGCCAGCCTGTTATAAGCCAGTACTGGCCCATACAGACAGGGGCTGAGGAGGACAAGGCAAGTGGGACACTTGAGGGACCAGAGCCAGCTGTGCCCTGGGTTGGTTTGTTTATCCACCTGGGAGAATTACAGTCCCCCACCCCCCCAAATCCCAGCTGCTGCCCAATAGCCACTTTTAAGTACAAGGAAGTAAAGTATTTATTTAAAAGGGAATTCAAAAGCAATGGCTTGCTGTCTTCCCTATAGATCCCTCGCCTAGATCTAAGTCTACTATTTTCACTATTTTCATTTATTGTTAACCATCGTAGTAAATCATAGTCATTTACATTCCATAATTACATAGAAAAAATATTACTGTACACATATAGGGAAGGTACGGAGGGCCGTAGAGGCCATGCAATATAATTATTTTACTTATTTATCACATCAAAGATAACAGAAGTTGTTTTCTCATGATCATGACTTATTAATCTCGTGATCACGATAAACATTTATTGTGAAGGCATTAACAATTCAAGCAACATCTCTCAAACATACTGTACCCATCAAGACGTCCCCATCCCTAGTTGACCTGCTCAGTGGCACTGTAATGCTGACGCCTGTAAAGTGTCGTACACTAATTTGGAAGTTGTTATTGTTAAAGAATTGTTCTGCATGAATCAATCCATGGTCAAGTAAAAATGAAAATGGAATGCGACCATCCATCACAAGTAGCAGCTACCAGACAGTCCACAATGTACGGAAGTCCTAGTCATAGCCTAGGCTAATTGAAGGACATCACCTGACTTAATTGTTAATGCTTTTACAATAATTGTTGATCTTGTGATCACGAGAAAACAACTTTTGTTAGAAGATAAAAAAATCTTACCTTGTGATAACAGAACCCAAAAGAATAATATTGCATAGCCTCTACAGACTTCTGTAGGGGATTGCTATGCAACATTTACTTAAAAGGGTCAGGAATAAAAAAATAAAACATGCACATCTTCAAGTATATACACAACATGTTAAATGTTGATACCAAACTTAGAACAGTACCAAACAGTAATTAGAAAGTGTTTGCAGAAAGCCTTTGAAACTGGTACAGTGTGTTACTACGGGGATCAACTATCTAACCTGTTCTCCTTACAGTAGGCCTAACAATTAACAACAACCTAACAAATGGCATTCGTTCATTTCATGTTTAATTATATCTTGACCAAGTGCTAGCTTATATTAAGAGCATAGCTCTTATTTGTTCTGTGAGACGATTAGTAGGCCTAACACGTGTCACTTGAATATTTGAGATATGAATATTATATATGAATATTTGAGAGCATATTCGTCCCTGAAGCTATATATAGGCTTATAGTGTTTGATGTTAAGCAGCATTTGGCCCATGGTGTGAAATTAAAGAGATGAAAGAAGGAAGATGGAATCCGGCCAGGGGCTTTGTATAGGGTGTCAATAGGTCTGGCTTAACAGAAAACTCCATTGAAAACAGATGACTAATTCATTCATTCATCTTGTGTCTGGGCAAGCTTACGAAGGAGGTTATTCACCGTTATTATCCATTAGACTTTATGCACAACATGCGCAGTCCTTTGGGGGTCGACACAGTATGGTGTATGCTGCTTATGCAGAGGGAAAGGCTCAGAGGGCGACTCATTTCACAGCTGACGTGGGCCGACTCCTCTCCTCCTTTCGCGGGCAATGCAATAAACAGGAGGGCACTTCAGCAACTCAAATTCAACCAGCGAGATATTGCAGAGATTGTCTTGCCCTGTTTCATTGATAACAGAAAGACGGACAGGCAGCCTTCTATTCTCAGGAGAATAATGAATACAAAGACCTTTTATCCTTTAAAAACAGTCTGTAGGCCTAGTCATAAAAATGGAGATAATAAACTCTGCAGGATATGAACGTTGTCAGACGAGCAGCCTTCAGCAATCCAATATAACAATAAAGTAGGAGGTAAAGTAATAAAGAATACTTATAGGATAGGATATAGCAAATAGGGCAATTAGCCTGGGCAATTTTTTATATTAGTGCTAGGCCTACAAACCATAGCATAAATGGTTTTGAACAATATTAAATTAAGTAAATTACATCAGACAATACAGAATTAATAACTATTGCTATTACAACAGGTGCCTCCATTTTCCATGTATGGAAACCTTATAATAAAAAGTATTAACTTCATGATAGAAACATCCTTAAACCATATGTGTCATGGGATTTAGTCTAGTCTAATTTAGTTTATTCTAGGTTAAGATTGTGTTTTGAAATCAATCTCAGCTCAGCCAATCACAGTCCAGCGGAGATATTCTCCAGACAAGGACTGGATTGATGTTCTGTATCCGTCGGACAGAACAGGTCATTGACAACAAAAGGTCAGAGTATCAAAAGTATATTTGCTCACTGAGAGAGGCAAATTAGTCCTACTGCTGAACTTGAACTGCGCTGTCACGAGACAAAACAAGACCTTGCTGGCAGGTGGAAGATAGCATCTTCCCTCACACATCACAGTGTGGATTAGGGTGTCTGCATCTCTAGAATATCTTACTTGCATCCCCTCCTTACAGCGCTGCTGTTGCTGTTGAGCTCTCTTTCCCCACAGGAATCAGAGCTGAACAGTGTCTGCTGCTATTGTTAGTGAGGTTGGGGTTAAACCTGCGCGGATGCTACCACACAAAGTCAGGTGGAATACCACTCACAGAAAACTACAGCTGTTTATAATATGCATTGGATGCTACTGTATAGTACTGTATATTTTAAATGTTAGTACCAAGTAAGTTTCTTAAAATAAATGGCGGCAGTAATTAGAAAAGGTTCACAGAAATCCTTTCCCTGAAACGTTGGCACAGTGTTACTATGGGGATCAAACACTCTAATCTCCTTACCTTACAGTAGGCCTACCAATTACAGTAGGCCTAACAAATGCAGTTCTTAATTTCATGTTTAATTAAATGTTATCTCAGCCAAGTGCTATCTTATATTAAGAACTTAGCTCTTATTAGTTCTGTGAGACAATTAGTAGACCTAACCTACGTGTTGCTTTCATAAATATTTGAGAGCATCT
The DNA here is from genome assembly GCA_900302375.1 of Bathygadus melanobranchus. Classification (NCBI taxonomy): domain Eukaryota; kingdom Metazoa; phylum Chordata; class Actinopteri; order Gadiformes; family Macrouridae; genus Bathygadus; species Bathygadus melanobranchus. Next base: position 17,115 of record OMKP01079969.1, read on the forward strand.
TCGTACCTGATCTTACATATGGGCACCCCCTGACTGGTCCCTTAGTTCTAGCAATTAAAAACAGATTGTATTAAAAACAGACTGTACATCAAAAGCTTTCTGCTACAAAATTATTTAGACATTATGTATGTATTGTGGAGTATTCTGGAGTGTAGTACAGAGAGTAGCCACCTGCATGGTGTAGTACAGCGTATTTAGATACTCTCTAGAGAGTGTTGTAGAGACTGTAGTCAGGTGTGTGAGATGTGTGCCTCTGGAACACACATTATAGACCAGTTCTCTGGGGAAAATGTGAATTTCTAATGTGAATGACTCAAATATAAATGGATTGCATATACAGTATATAGCACTTTTATCCAAAGTGCTTTAATATTGTCAATATTGCCTCACATTCACCCATTCATACACCCATTCATACACCATCGGCGGTGTCAACCATGCAAGGCAACAGCCAGCTCATCGGGAGCAGTTGGGGTGAGGTGTTTTGCTCAGGGACACCTCGACACTTAGCAAGGGGGAGCCGGGGATGGGACCAGCAACCTTCCGGTTGCCAGACAACCGCTCTACCTCCTGAGCTACTGCTGCCCAAAAATAGAGCGGAGACAGGGAGATAGCAGGAATGGCAGAGACTATGTGTGAGAACAAGCGAGCGAGAGAGAGAGAGAGAGAGAGAGAGAGAGAGAGAGAGAGAACCAACAACATGTCATTGAATGAGAACAAGTCATTAATATTACCACAAAGGCAATAATATTGCCAAGAAGGAACAGTGATATTTTTCCTGTACAGACACCGTCACCATACGTCTTCCATTGCTCAATGTAAGATACATATATATATATATATATATAATACTGTAAGATAAATATAGCCTATATTCCTGCTTTTGAATCAAGTGAATTCTGTCGATAATGAAAACTGCATTTACTGAAAGCCAAACTCAAACAGAATATTTGAATATTCAGTTGAATATATTATATATATATAGATACATGTACATCATCTTAAAAAGATAAGGTAACTCTATATGAATCCCCTGAGGTTAACTCAGTAGTAAAACTACTTAACATGGCTACGGCTAATAATAGCAGTATTAATAATAATAATAATAGCATTGAAAAAAAATGCTTTGTGCAGGAGACCAATGATTTAAGCAGACAGAAATGAGAGTAGAGTAAGTGCAGTGGTAGGGGGGGAGGGGGGTCTCCAAGTATGGAACCCTTGTCTCTGCATGGGATCAGAGGCCTCCGTTGCAATATGTCAAAAACAACCTCCAGAAGACACTGACGCAACATAAGACAAGATGTAATTTACTCATCCCAGGTGTGGAATTTGGGACAGTGGTTCCTTATATGTTGTGAAGATTTTTTATTTCATAGAAACGTTCATTTTAAATGATCTAAAGTGTCATGGAAGACATCAGAGGTAGCGATAACATAGCTGTTGTTGGAAGATGGCCAATTAGTTTATCTGCCGTCACCTCATGCTGCTTGGCCAAGAAATTAAAGAAAATAATTAAAAATGTGAAAAATGAACTGAAATCTTCATCTGCCACAATGTCAACCTATTGAAGACATATGAGTTAAGTTATTGCTATTATTCCACATTGATCCCTCCGTACACCAACTAATCTCATCCAAACCACTTCTACTACTACTACTAACCCACTGTGCTCATTCTGGACAGGGGGTTAGCAGAGGCAACAGTGAAAGAGGTGTCGCCTTTCTACATAAACCTCTATAAGCTCTGGCTAATGGACGCGGTTCTCAGCAGCCACCTGGTGGATGCGATCTCTCCAGCATGTCCTTGGGCGTGTGTTTATGTTAACATGATCTGTCTAGCCATGATGACCACTTGAAGACTCCACTCTTAACTATGCCTTGCTTCAACACAGCTCCAGTGAAGTTGTTGCAGTAACAAACCGAGCAAAAAGTGAGGTCTTCCCTGAGACCTCTGTCCCTATCGCTCACATTGCTGTACATATAGGCCTACATCACTTCTTTATAGCACCTATCAAGTCACAAAGTGCTTTTCATCTACTCATATCATATTCTCATAGATAGTGACCCGACTATGTGTTTTTGTGTGTGTGTAATTCTGTATGTTTGCATTGTATTGTGTTGCCTGAACGAGAGAAGAGAGAAGAGAGGGACAACCAGAAAGTTGAGTTTTGACACACAAGTGGCCTAATCAACTCCCAAGTCTCAAGTACAATTCACACATCCCGTCCCCAACACAGCAGAAGTGAGACGGAACACCCGTGAGCTCCCAGCGCGCACACAGAACAAACGCCCGTGTCCTTGGCAACCAAGTTTACAGCTTAACAATAGCGGCAATGCCTTTCCACGACTATCCCCCTGCTGTAAGCGTCGCAATTCTTCATCCAGTAATAAAAACACAAAGTAGAATGAAACAAAGTGAAGAAAATCCCAAGAGACAAAGTTTGGGCTTCTACTTTGTTGAGTGTGTTCATCTAGGTTCATCTGCTGAGGTTTCTTTGCTTACGTGGGGGGAGGTTATATATCTGCGATGACTAGTGATGGGGATGTTAGCTTTTTTTGTTAAAGTGCGCTGCTCCTAGAGATACCGGTAAGGACATTGAGGTGAAATGACTTACCATGTGGATTGTGAAAACTAACCCGGGGGGACGGCCATGGGTCAGCCCAGGGTCACATGGCAATTATAGTTTGATTAAAACCGCCTGTAGCGGACACATGAGAGGCAGAGCAACGGTCTACTAGAGAAACCAGACCAGGGTATGAAAGGCAATTTCAAAGTCAGTTTGGTTTACTCTTTGATTGGCAGCTTAAGCAAGCCTATCAATTATGCCAAAAGTGTGTGGCTTTTCAACTCACATCGGCTGGTGATAATAGCATATCATTTAAAGACACTGACAGCAGAGCGAGACAAATAATACAAGTGGAATGGGATATAAATAGAAGATGAGCAAAGATTGATGGACACAGAGGCTAAACAAGATGATGTCGAGGCTCTATGAGAAGTTCATTTACAAAAGGGCGAAGGACAAAAAAAGGAGTCTTTTGTTATAGGCAATACTAAATGGTAATATGATGATGTTCACTGTGTGCTCTAAATCTATCTGACAGAGATAGGGCAGGGCAGGGCAATGACTATAACCTTTGAAGGACCAATAGGGTGACATGAAAAGAAATCAATACTGTGACATAAGAGAAAGAAAGTTACAGGAAGTCTCTCTCTCTCTCTCTCTCTCTCTATATATATATATATATATATGCATGCATAAGTATAGACGCATCAGAATATCTTAACACCGAAAATGAAACTGAAAGGATGAGATAAATCACGATAGCATATTCTATTTCAGACTGGCTGACATCGTGCTAGAATAGAAGTATGGGTCCTGACAGATAAGGAGGCGTCCATATTGAATAGGCCATCATGGTGGTGACAGTAATAAGCCCAGGGCCAGGGCAGGGGTGAAGGGAGGAAAAAGAAGATAGAGAATTAACGACATGACCGTCCGGTCTTACTTGTGGGACTTTCGTGGTGAGCCATGCACCACCTACACAGCGTGGTGTTGCAATGGTTCACGACCACCAACAGCAGAGGAGACTGGAGAATGCTGTATTGCCAAGTCAGAGAATTCAGGCAGAGAGAAATAGTCAAAAGGGGTTGTTGAAACAGTGTAATCAACACCCATGGGTGTGTTGTACACTGACAACATACCTTTGTGATGTGTTGCATGCTGGTCTTGTAGTTTGTATGCAGCACACTATGGTGCAGCATAGTTGACACTGAACTACAATAAATACACTGGGAGTTATAGAAAAGGTGGTATTAGTAACATTTGCAGAAATACCAATGCCAACTAACCAGTGGCATATGAACATGGCTGAGTTTAACACGTAATACAACCAACTGTAGAGGAATTTAGAGAGAGAGGGATTAGTAAGACAGTTCTGTGACCAGCAGGAAAAGACGATGAGGATGTAATTATCCTACTTACTAGACCAGTGGTTCCCAACCACTGGTCTAGTGAGGTCTTTTTGGCCCTGTGACCCCATTACTATCTCTGAAAATGATTGCAGCCCCAACTTCACCTTTTGTGCCACTGCTTCCACACTAATTGTTATTACCCAATCAACATCTGCCGGTAATAACGTCTCGGTGAGCTATGAATCATTAGGCAGCATAGTTCGCAAACACGGGACGTCTATGAGACCTTTTCCTAAAATGGATCATCAAATATCCATAGCTTGTGTCAGCAATCTCTGCACTAGACCCTTCACGCTCATGTGCGAAAGGGGACAGCCCCATTTCCTCCGATCTAATAAACCAAGCATGTGAGGAATGTGCTCTCCTTGTTGTAGAGAGGGAGGAATGCATGCCAGGCCGCGGGGGCAGCGTCAGACATGGTTTTGGAATGGAGTTGCGCGCATGGCTACATGCTTGAAACCGTTGCCATGGATAAGAAACCTGAGGAGAGATCCCGGTTTGCACGGTAGTCTACAAAGACGGAGCGTCGTTCACATGGGGTTGACACACAGATGCATTCGGAGATGGGAGTAGGCCGGAAATACATCTAGTGCTCCTGGTCTACTTGTGCTGAGCAATACGCCAAAGAGCAGGTTGAGTGCTTTGATAAGCACTGGAGCTCAACCTCTGCAGTGGTTTGCCGGTGGCCTCTGAACAGATGGCGCTAATGGAAGCACTATCACGCAGCGCTTCAACTGCCCTAATTGCCCGTAAGAAATCTGTGGCTGTGTACCAAACGGCTAAAATGCTGCCTATTTAGGTGGCATTTGGAGGCAGGGAGGCATCAAGTCAATCTCAATCTTTTTTTCCTACCGAGAAATCGACAGTTTAGTTGAATATCCATGTAAAAAGCAGTTTGTTCGAATGACGTGACGGTAGTAACTGACGGACGGTCAACTGTGCGTGTGCTTCGGCGACGTTGTGACGCATTGGTACCTTGGAAGTCCGTCTCAATCTAGACTCCTTTCCAGGTAACTTCATACAAAATCACCGCCTCCGAAGGATACTGCCTCACTAGACAGCTGCCTTTCGTTTGGGACACAGCCTTATGTAACCATCACTCTGGTGGTCCCAGTCCAAATGAGGTCAACGACACGGGGCCACCGCTCGGAACGAACGACGGTTTATAGAAAGACCAGAGAGTTCTCGCTGACTACGGCGTGTGTCGTCAATCTGCGGGCACTGAGGGTGTCGAGTTGCAGACACAATAACCTGTCTCCGGTCACGTGGAAGAGACACAGCGGGCGTTTATTCAACTGACCACTTCTGCATTTTTTTTTGTCACATTGGTTTTTATTCTTTTCAGAATGATCATATAAAATGTTAATACAAAATAAACAAATTTTAGGTAAAGTATTTGAATGTTGTTTAAATCCCTGATGTGCACACAGCTTTCAAAGGCTCGCTATTATGTAGGCTATTGATCTTGAAGACGAATCACAATAAAAAGACAAACTTTTGCCTAATAACACTTGTTTGGGAATGTAGAATTTAAAATCCTGATAAGCGTGACAGCTAGAATTTGACACATAATGTATATGCTTGAACAAAATTAAATTCAAACACAATTGTAATATACACATTTAAAACCATGTATAAAAGAAAGCATCACATGCCCTAGGTTTCCGCAAGAGCCACAGGGAGGTCTTTTCCCACTCACTCTGCGCTTGACATTTTGAACAGATCACAGATGGTCAGCTGTGCTTTACTGACAGAAAAGGCTGGGTAGAGCGGCTCAGTAAACCTTTGCCTGTAAGTGTGCAGTAAGGCTAGGGCGCCCCCTGCTGTCACGCTGTAGAACGACAACACACCCTCATCACAGTCCAGGAACACTGCTATTCTCTGCAGCTGCTCCGTGGCCACCGAAACAGACACTTTGTCGTGCGTGGCCTCCACCTTGCCCCGCTCGGCTCCCAGGCACCAGGAGTAGGGATTGAAGCCCAGCCGGCAGCTGTTCTTCTGGCCCTTCCTGCCGATCTGGGCCTCACACAACCCCACCTTCCAGTGGCCGGCGTCCTCCGAAGACACCTCCACCTCCCAGAACCAGCGGCCCTGGTCCATGGCTTTTGAGGCCAGGACCTGGGGAAAGGAGCTAAATCGAGCCCCCTTCTCTGGGTAAGCCTGCTGGACTTCACCGTAAGCCACTCGTCTGTTGTTATCAGACAGCAGCAGCTTGGGGTGGGCCGTGTCTGCGTCCAGGGAGGGAATGGTCCCGTCTGCACAAATAAAGCCTTCAATTACACCAAGAAAGAGAGACAGTAGAAGCAATAGATAGAAAAACAATTGAATCTGTGCGAAATTATTGAGTGTCTTAAAGCTACTGTAGGTAAGATTTGAGAGTTGTAAAAATAGAGAGCTGAAAAGTGACAGATGGCATCTTTAAATGCTTTAATCTGGTGCGATTGGGATGAAAACGCTCATTTAAACCCTAGTTTCTCACACAGCAGGGTGTAGGGGTCTCTCTCGGGCAGCGTGATAACCAGGGTGTTCAGCCTCTTCTCTGTCCACCTCTGCAGGCACTTCAGCCGGGCCCGGTCCACCTCCTCCGGGAAGTCCAGGACCACAACACAAGGTCCCACGTCACTGTAGCTGACAAGGACGGCAACAGAGACAGGGTCAAGTTTAAATGAGGTGCTGGGCGACACGAGAAGGCGATTCAATTGATTGTTGTGGAAATATGCAGGAACACGCTTTCTGTTGAGTGAGCCGTGTCCTGCTACACAAATCAGACTGAAATAACCACAAACAACTTTTGTTTCAATAAACAGTTGACGTTTGTATTCATTTTTGTCTGATTAGATTAAATGATAGTACGTAAAAAATAATAAGAATGAAGGACATGTATAATTAGAATCACTACGGTTATTAATTACTCAAAAACATATAAACCCAAAAACAGGGTTATAGCTAATAACTCATAATTATACATTGAATTCAACTGTATTTAACAAGAACCAGGGAACAAGGTATATTACTAAATGAGCTTACATTTGGGTGACCTTGCTGTACTCCTGTAATAGAGAAAAAAAACACATTAAGGAACATTTCAAATTGATTGTCTTTGTGGAAGGAAGAAATAAATGACTTACTAAATGAAATAACACCCCACATGTATGTGTCTCAGATGCGGTATTACAATATATGTGTATTATTGAGATTGTTCTCCATTTTTACTCGGTGCGATTCCACCGCAGGAACCGGGGTCTAAATTAAGTTCCGGGGACTTATTTTACCCCCTAAACAGTCTCTGCTCGGGCGGGTATGTAGTTTCCTAAAGTTCAGTAACTTTGAAGGTGAAGGTGGGCCTTGAAGCGCTGAACATTTCTCGTGTGAATCCGTCTGTCATCTCATGGTCAATTTCTGCTCGTAAAATCTGTTTGCTTACTTTAAATGTCCTTTTACAACAGACACATACTGAATAAGAAACGAAACAAAACAAAATCGCTATTCACATCAGGTACGACTAGTTATCTAACTATAATGGAAGGAGTGTGTGTGTGTTCGATTTTCTCGACAACCATTCACCCAATCGACTTCACACTTGGCAGGTTTATTACTGAGGACCCAAGGAAGTGCAGTGTCGAGTGTTAAGTTGTTTGGATCAGCACCTCTCGAGAAAGCTGCAACAATCGGCCTGTTCTGAACAGGCACGGAACGGGCACTGTACTGGCTGGTGTATTGCCGAGGACCCAAACCGGTGCAGTGGCCACTAGTAATAATAATAACAATTCATTGCATTTATATAGCGCTTTTCAAGACACCCGCACACGCTTTAACATGCAGCATTTTCCAATAAGAACTGTTCCAGTGAATAGACAAATGGATTCATCGCTCAACCTCATCTAGCCTAGTAAAGATGAGCTTGTGCTTTGTCCTTTCACCCAAACATCCAATGTATTTAAAGGACTCAATTATAATGGAGTTTCACACTTTAATCAAAGTGTAAAATAGTGTAGCGAATGGCAGTTTGCGGATAGGGGGGATTATGATAAGTGGGTGTGTGTAGGTTTGCATTTGGAGTGTTTTTTTTAATACATCCATGTTCTGGAGACATTAATTGCATTTACAAACAGCCGTCCCTTTTTCATACGTCAGTTAACTACTTTGCCTAATCTTGGCTGGTCTTTAGACCATGGTGGAAATGCAGACATCCTCCTACTCGCTAGCAGGGCCGAAAGGTGAAATCTCCCGCCACTTCCCAGTTGTAGTAACAGTTGGGGCGACAGTATCTCAGGGGGTAGAGCGGTTGTCTGGCAACCGGAAGGTTGCTGGTCACGTTGCTGGTCCGCCTAGCTAATTGTCGAGGTGTCCCTGAGCAAGACACCTAACCCGAGCTGGTTGTTACCTTGCATGGTTGACACCGCCGTCGGTGTATGAATGGGTGAATGTGAGGCAAATGTAAAGCGCTTTGGATAAAAGCGCTATATAAATGCAGTCCATTTACCATTTAGTAACAGCACAGTGACCGATTGGCTTAAACTAGCTCAAACATAGCAAAAAGCACTTGCCAAATCGGGACCGTGCTCCGAACCTGTGTTCTAAACCCGGGTGTGCACGTCTGTTCTACTTGTACCCGCGGTCATGCTAAGGGGCCCATGTCTCACCATGATGAAGGCCTGCTCCTGGACACGCTGCTCTCCCTTGGCGTCGGCCAGGCCCTCCAGGGTGTGCAGGCCCTGCTGGATGCATGTCAGGGAGCCCTGGAGCCTGCTGAGGTGGCCCTCCAGGCCCCCAATGGTCCTGGTCTCCTCCTGGACCACACACTGCAAGGCCGACCGCTCCTCCTGCTCCAGGGCCTCCCTCATGGCCTCGTACTGCTGTTGCACTGCGGTGCGTGCCTCATCCAGCACCCCCTAGGGACAGGGAGGGGAACAGTCAGTCAGGCAGTTTGTTCTAGGTTGTTTCCTGGCAGGTAGGGGATCTGGGATCCAGCAGTCCTACTGTGTTATAGCAGAACTTCTGGGGGGAGATGGCACAGAAACTAAAAACTGAGGGGGTGGAGTTACGCCTTGTTTCCCATTTCATTATGGAGATATTATAACTGATTACCACATGGAAACAAAGCTTTCAGATGGGGATTTTAATTGTATTTTAAATGTATATATTTTATTGAAAATGCAAAAATCCCTCAACTAGATAATGACCTGGTTACTCTGCCTATTTACATAGATACATGTACATACATGGGCACTGAAGCTCTGCCCCTCACGGACTATTGACCATGCTGTGTAAATAGACAACATTGTGCTCACCTGGAATTCCAGTTTCTTCTGCTTGAACTCTGCCAGTCGGTCTATCAGTTCGTGTTCAGACACCTGCAGCTGTTGGATCTCCTCCTTTAGGGTTCCCTGGTGATGAGAATGTATGCAAATTCTTAAAGACGGGGCACGGCCAAATCATCCTTGAGGACAATGTATTATTGCACACTCAGCTATATCTTCAATAAAACGAATCAATGGTCTTTATTATGACTGACATTATAATAAATATTGTCTATATTATTAGCAAATAAATGGGAGAATAATATTTTGTAAACAGTGATCCTAAAAATGTAATACTGGAATATGAATAGACCACTTGGAAAAATTAAAAACCAAAAAACTAAAATTTACCAGCATGCATCATTAACAAAAAAAGGGACAAAAACAGGATTACGTCATTTTAACCCCAGCTCAACGTCCCCTCGCTTCCTCCTCCTCACCCTGAGCTCTCTCTCGGCCTCGCGGATGCTGACGCAGGCGTGGTCGCGGTGGGAGCCGATGATCGTGCACACGGTGCACACGCACAGAGCGCACTCCCTGCAATAGATGCGGCTCAGCTCCTGGTGCTCGGGGCAGCGCCAGGCGGACAGGTCGTCGATGGGCGCCACCAGCGTGTGGTTCTGGAACACTGGGGAGTCCAGGTGCGGACGCAGGTGCTCCGTGCACATGGAGGCTCCGCACACCAGGCAGGTCTTCACAGCCGACTGCTGCCCGGGGCTGGCGCAGTAGTGGCAGGGTACGGGTGGACGGCTGCTCGTCGGCACCCTGGGGGAGGTATTGGGTGATGATGATGGGCCTGGGGAGGGTCTTGTGGCGGGGGTTAGAAGTGGTCGTTTGGCGAACGAAGGTGATGGCCAACTGACACGGTGAGGGGAAGGCTTGGCTGTTCCGGAGGTAATGGGATTGGAGGCAGCCGGTGAGGGAGGTTTCCCCCGCGAGAGGCTGGCTCCCCTCATGAACTCATGAACGGCGGAGGAAGCCATGTCGAAGGTGTCCATATCACTACTGGACCCACTGGAGTCGTCCAATATCAGCACTTCTGCTTCTGGTCTGGGCGTGTTCTGCGAGATGGAAATCTCTTTGGCCTCTTCTCCCGACTCGTCGCTGTTGGTTGACGACTTACCGTCCTCATTGGAGGATGGTGGCGGTTCGACTTCGTAGTGGGCAGGCGCGACGGGCGAGGGGGTGGTCTCCGGCAGCTCATTGGAGGGCTCGGTGGCGTGTGGCGGGTCCACAGGCGGTCGTTTGGAGTCAGGCTGTTGGTCCACAGGAGTGCTAGCCTTGCGCTTCCCAAGCAGGCGGTTGGTGGAAGAAGGATTTGACCATTTAGAGTCGACGTCGTCGTGGTTACGGGACGTTCCTAGTAGAATGTGAAACACCGCAGATGTAAAATAAACCTGTTCATTGTATTGATATTGTTCTCATGTTATTATATTGTAGGAATAAAGAGACAGAGTGTTTATGGAAACCCAACAAATGGGTCTTTATGTTTTAATGGTAATTACCGACTGCTTGTTACAACACTAGTATCCCACACATGTCTATGCACTTTCATTGTTATTACTAGGCAACTATATAGTAATAGACCTTTCCACGATCTACCTGGAGTGACCCCTTGACTTGATGACGAAGACTCCATGGCCCTCCTCATACCAAAGGGCAGTGTCTTGTAAACAGTCTTACATCTCCATTCAGGACAGTGGTACGGTCCAGACGGCGAGACGCTCCACAAATCCCCAATACAGCGTTGACAAAAACGATGCTTGCATTTCAAAATGACCGGGTCCCCAAGCGACTCGTTACATAGAGGACAAATCGCGGGTGTGTCTAAAGCAGAACCCATTTGTTCATGTGTTTGATTTAGCCTTACTTTGCCTTTTAGATGTTTGCTTAACCGTTTTGTTATTATTTCCGCGTTGGTAATAATTTAGGGGAGGAGCTACATGTTTGAATCTCTTAAAGGTAAAGGTGCAGAAAGTTGACTAACGCTTTAAGTTTCACTTCGGCATATATATCTTTTTATGAAAATCGTTTGCATGTAGAGCATTGCAGATATAGTCTAAGGTTTACTACGGTGGCTAAATGATGACCTCCAAGGCTTCTAAACCAGCCTTCTCCAAATACCCCCACATGCTTACTTCAATGGTGGTCCAGGCATGTGACAGACCTATGGAAGGATAATCTCTCATAATCACAAGTGGTTCGCCTCTGACTACAGCATCATGTGCATGTATTGTGCATGAATACAATACAATGTACAATACCCAGCATTTCCTGTATGGGATTAATAAAGTCTAAATCTTCCATGCATTTCTATATCACATTGTGAAATGGATGGTCGCAGGGCATAAATTCAAGTTGTGAAGAGCCATGTGACATGTTGGGTGCTGTACAATCAACACACCCAATCTGTGTCTTAAACGTTAGAAAAAAAGAACACCATCTTTTTTTAATACTGTGAAAACCTTTATTTAGTATTTATTTATATATGTCTTTTTTTATATAATAATAATAATAATCTCATTTCGTTGTTCTTTTTAAGTATACCCTCATGTTTTCTAAGTGTTTGGTATCTATGGGTTAATTACACAGGATATCCACAGGGTTAGGACAGGGCTAGGCGGGCTGGGATCTGCAATAGAACCACAGGATGGTAATGCACACAGCTCCATATAAATACCCACAGGAACCCCAACCATGGGAGAGAGAGAGAGAGACACAGAGAGAGAGAGAGAGAGAGAGAGAGACAGAGAGAGACAAAGGGAGAGAGAGCGCTAGAGATATTTGGCTACACAACAGGATGATTGTGTGTGTGTGTGGCGGATGTATTGGTTTACTAGCCTATCAAATATTGCACACGGACATTAACGCAGAGGATTGCACAATAACACGCTCACGGGAGCTCATGGTTTGTGCAAGCCAACGAAATCAAATAATAAACACCTGGACACAAACACACTCACTTGCTCTCCCTCACACACACACACACACACACACACTAAAAGTTCTCTCAGCAGCTACAAATTGAGGAGCTGGTCCCCCTATATGAGATCCCGTCACAGTGAAGATACCACAGACTAGAAAAAATATGAGATTGTTTTCAAATGTAAGTACTGTGCAAAGTTAGCGAGCAGGTTACTGAATGGGTTGCCGTTAAACTCCAAGAACATATTCAACACTCACGGTACAAGATTCTGTAGACTTTGTAATACAATACCTTTTTTAGTTTTTTCTTAGTTTTTTTTTTTTCCATGTTTGTTATCCTTAAAAAACTGTTTACAGTATATTTTCTTCTACTAAATCAAGAGAGAAATGATGGCTAATGGAAGCTAAAGAAGAAGAATAAACCTTTCGTTTCATCGTCATAATTATACATATAAAAGACAACAGAGTTACACGCCGACCCAATATTCTATGGGAGTAAGCTCTTTCTTCTGTTCACAAATAAAACGGAACACATATACAAGTGATACACATATCTAACTTAGTGGAATATTTATAAATACAATGTTTTTTTTGGATGCGTGTGTGTGTGTGTGTCTGTATGTGTGTGTCTCTATGTATGTCCGTGTCTGTGTGTATGGGTTTGTGCCTGTGTGTGAACATGCATGTTAATGTCTATCTTAGCTTGTGTAGATGTATGTTGTTGTTTTTTTCCCTCTCTGTGCAGTTACACACACACACACACACGCGCTGTTTACATCTCACGCAAGTAGTGGCCGGCCTACACATCTCGATAGGACATTCAAAGTCTTTCTTAGCCCTCGCCACGGTCTATACACTGTGTTACGCAAGGGTTTAGCTCTGCAGACTCATGTAGGCTCTCAATGTTCTGGGCTCTGTTTAAGTGCTGGGGACGAAGCCAGGAAATGAATGAATTGGTGGCAAGAGCAATGTCCTTCAATGAACTGGTTACATTGGATATTTTCTTTAGTGGGTACAGTAGGTGTGAGAGGCAAGCTGGCTGGCTGGCTGGCTGGCTGGCTGGCTGGCTGGTTGGTTGATTGGTGGAATAGCTGGTTGGTGCAGTAGAAGCACCCATGTTCTCTCTTCAACAGCCCAGTGCAACCTCCTTCTTCTGGGGGTGATGTGGAGGAACAGGGGCAGACAGAGAGCGCCTACAGGATCAGGGAAGAGGGTTTAAGAAATTAGGTATTTTGTCATTCAAAATGTAAATTATACACACATTTGAATGATGATTTACATAACATGCAATTTCTCTACAAAAATGCAGTGATGATGTCAGATGTAGCCTATGTGTGATTGTAAATTTGATTATTTACATAATGTATGTATGTAATTTCGACAAATGAGTCGCTTTGGATAAAAGCTAAATGTAAATGTCATTATAAAATGTGAATACTATAAAATATATCAAACAAATATTACTCACCCAAAGATATGGTTAGGCATTCCCTGCCTCTGTGAATACAGAAAAGGGGTAGAAAGGTTTAAAAGATCGGCTCTCAAGGTCATGCTATTTATAGTCATCATCTCGATGCTATCGCTGAAGCGCCTATCATTCAGCACTGCTGGATGTAGTACCTATGAAGGCCACTAGATGGCGGAAGAGTGGCGAATAAACGAATAATACATCTAGAATTACAATATAACGGTATACAATCACTTTCATGTTATTAATTACATCTACAACAATAATGAATGTATTTAACAAGTTTAATCCAATTTATTCAACTTGTTCAACCTCTCTATACCTCCAGTTCTACAACCCACTCTCCCTCCCCAAAAGATTTTACTAAATTGTCTATTCTTACATTTATATGTGACATCAAATAAATTAATTACTTACTGAGGTTGACAAAACAACTCATTTTCTCCTACATAATGCTCCTATTTACAGTGAGGCAATACACTACCCAAAACTATGACGGCCCAACGCATCACGCAATCACATGAACAGTTCTCTCCACTAATTATATGTAGCGCACGTGTGGCTTAACAACATTCATTCCCACGGACACGCCCTACCTTCTACGTGGACGCACCGCTGCCTCGCCAGGTCAGTCTATTAACCCCCGGCTGTATTAAATCAACCCTGACTCACCCTTGCTGTCGGCCAGCAGCTCCTCACTCATCAGTCCGTCCTGCCGGTTCCCCAGGACGAACGCCAGGAACGAGAGGATGAGGGCGTTCAGGATGCCCATGATGGCCATGATGTAGGCCCAGCGCACCGAGCAGGCGCCCAGGCTGTACTTGTCCGTCTGCTCGCCGCACATCCTCCGCACCTCGTCGCTGTCCCAGCCGTCTGGATAGATCATGCA